>CM076583.1:568004990-568166549 GCA_034641835.2 Pinus albicaulis | reverse complement strand
GATTCCAAGCCAGATTGACAAGCGGTTGGCTGGAGAAATTAGAGCTCCAATTTTCCAGGGTGGTATGGATGGAAAGAATAGCATGGTTTGAGGTTTTGAAAACTAAATGGAAGACCAGATGTTAGAGGCAAAAGGGAAAGTATTAAAATGATGGTTTATCGATTCAGAATCCGACATACAAAGACTACAAACCGAGGGGCCCTAAAAACCTTTTCTTTGAAGGTTGTCCCAAGTAAGAGTTTTCCTATGCATCAATAACCAGATGAAGAGGCTGATCTTTGGCCAGTGCTTTCGATTCCACAATATTTTCCATTTAATATTTTCTTGAATAGAGGCCAGGTTTTGTAAAAGACTATAAGCTTCTTTTATTCTGAAGGTTCCAGTCATATTATCTCCCCATTGAAGAATGTCAGGGCCTTCCTCTTTTTGAATCTGCCTCTTTCTGAGCTCTTGCGTAAGAGAATTAAAGGAATTATGGAGATGGGTTGGGAGGAGGCCAATGAGATTCATCCATTTCCTCCAACCAGTGTTATTATCAAGCATCCAATAATCCCTAATTGTTCTTTTGTTTTTCTCCTCTAGGTACTCTTTTAGGGGTCTGTAGTCTTCAGTATCCAATTTTGGGCTCTGCTCCCACACATCATCCCAGAAAAGAGCCTATTGACCATTGCCAATTTCCCAGAAATAGTGCTATTGAATTATTATTTTGTTCTCCCAGGCCTTATTCCACATTGGTGATCCTTTGAGATTGCCAGAAAGCCTAACGAGAGGATCCCATGGAGTCATGGGAGCATATTTAGCCTTCCAGAGGAGAGCCCAGTTGATCAAGGTGTTTTTCAACCATCTCCACCAAGTTTTAGCTCCCAAGGCCTTGCCAAGGAGATCCGGGTCTCTAAGACCAAGACCCCCTACTTTCTTTGGAGAGCACACCTTATCCCATGCTACCAGATCCCATCTGCCTTTCATGGCTTTGCCTTTCCATAGGAAATCCATTTGGATAGTTCTTATCTGGTTGGAGACCGATTTTGGTGCCACTATAGCCGAGAAAAGATAGATAGGCATGGCTTGGAGGACAGACTTGACAAGGATTAATCTCCCGGCAAGATTAAGGGCCTTGAAGGTCTAGTTTGAAATCTTCTTTTTAAGCTTAGAGATGAGGGATTCCCAATTAGAAAAGGCCAGGGGCTAATCAGTAAGGGGAATTCCCAAATAATTAGAAGGGAAAGAGCTTCTTTGAAAACCCATAACCCGAGAAATATGCAATTGGATGGCATTTGGGGTGTTTAAGAAGAATATTTTAGATTTTGAGTGGTTGACATCCAGACCTGAGGCTAAAGCAAATTCATTGAGGATTTTTTGAAAGGCTAGGGCTTCCTTCAGCGTTGGGCAGCCCATCATAAGAGTATCATCGACAAATTTCTGATGGGTAGAAGGTGGAAGCTGAGGATAAAGCTGAAGACCAAAGATCAGGCCAGATGCCGAGGCCGTGGCGAATGACCTACCTAGACCCTCTACCAAGATGATAAAAAGGAAGGGAGAGAGGGGGTCACCTTGTCTTATGCCTTGAGAGGGATTAATAATAGCAGTGGGAGAGCCATTGAGAAGAATGGAAAAAAAGGCACCCGAGACAAGGGCCATGATTCAAGCTATGATCTCTTTGTTGAAACCAAACGCCGCAAGCATGTTGCGGATATAATTCCAGTTAATTTTATCAAAGGCCTTGGACATGTCTAACTGGATTAACATCCCCGGTTTCCTTTGATGTTTGAGAGTGAGAATGATCTCCTGAGACAAAATGATGTCGTCCAATATTTTCCTTCCCTCTACATAGCCTGTCTGGTTCGCTGAGATAAGGAGAGGTAGAAGAGACTTTAACCGATTGGCAATAATTTTGGAAATGATTTTATAGATAAAATTACAGAGGGCAATGGGTCTGAACTGATCCGGGGTATTGGCTCTTTCCGATTTGGGGATGAGAGTCAGGAAGGTGGCATTGAGAGAAGGGAAAATGGATTTCTTCACCTGAGACTCCTCCACCAAATCATACACCGAATCCTTAATAGTTTCCCAGCAAGCCTTGTAAAATTCGATGGAGAATCCATTAGGACCAGGAGCTTTGCTATTCGACATTGCATGGACTGCCTCTTCCAGCTCCTCCATTGTGATTTTCTTTAACATCATCTGATTATGTTCCTTGGTTAAAATTGAAGGAATGTGCTTTGTAATTTTTCTGATATGATCCTCACTGTTTTGATTACTTTCCCTAAGGATACTTGAGAAATGCCTATGAAGCTCTTCCTCAATTTGCTGTTGAGTATCAACCATCTGCCCCTGTTCAGTCATAATATTAAGGATTTTATTGGCCTTCCTAAGTTGAATCATCGATTTGTGGAAAAAGGAAGTATTGCGCTCCCCCTCTTTAAGCCACTGGATTCGAGATTTCTGACTCTAGAGAATCTCTTCTTGAGTAGCCCGTTGGTCCCATTCTTGCCGAAGCTCCAATTTGATTTGTTTTGTTTCCTCGATTAAACCGTTCTGAATGATAGTTTGTTGGAGAACCTTCAGTTTATTCTCAATGAATTTTTTCTCAATGGTAATATCCCCAAAGGTATCTTTATTCCACTTTATTAGCTCTTGTTTTATAAACTTGATTTTTTTATGGAAGCTCTTCATTTTTCTATTTTGTGGGGGAAGATCTGAGGACCACCATTCTTTTATCTTGTCTTGAAAATCTGAGTCGGACAGCCAGAAAGCTTCAAACCTGAAGGGAGCATTTTTGGGCCTTAATGAAATCTGAAAAGATAAAACAACTGGCCAATGATCTGATCCTACCTATGGTGCGATGGAAGCCTCTGTTTCAAAAGAGGAAAGGAAAAGCTCTTCAGAGAGAAGAAAACGATCCAAACGAGAGGCAATCTAGCGCTCCCCCCTCTCCGATTGTTCCAAGTATGGACCCCATTTTTTGTGGGTGTGTTTATTAACTTAAAATCATCAATTAGACTTTGGAAAGCATTGGAGTCCAAGTCCAAGTGACGAAGACCACCCATTTTCTCCTCTAGGTTCAAAATCATATTGAAGTCCCCTGCTAGAATATTCATCTGATAGTTGAAAGAATGTAGGTAGAGTTTCAATTGAGTGATCCACTCAAGTCTCTCTTTAACCGAATGGGGACCATAAACATTTGTAATGCAAATTTTCTCTTTAGTTCCTATGACCTGAAGAATGGTAGTCAGGGCATGCTTGGAAGCAAAAAAATCTAACAAATGGAACATGGAGTCCTTCCAAAAGGTAGCAATGCCTCCTCTCATGCCTTGAGCAGCGATGGCAATATGGCTATACTGTTTTCTGAAGAAAGTCTGTTGTATGGTTCTCATATCAGCCAGACTGGTTTTTGTCTCTTCCAGTAAAAGAACATAAGTTTTTCTAGAGATTAATTTTGATTTGAGAATCCTACGTTTTGAAGGACTGTTAAGTCCTCTAATGTTCCATGTTGTGCAATTCATGACAAAATATTGGGAGAGACAGTGAGAGCCTTTATCTTGCCAACATTAATGAGGGATAATCCTAGTTCGGCCAGGTGCTAATGCATTGTTTTTTTCCCCTTTCCTTCTGTTGATCTTTGGTGATTTGCATGTTTGCCTTGAGATTCACCTTGACGCCAGCACCTTGAATCTTCCCACCTTTGTTTTGATTTTCTCTTTTCTTTTAGAGAGTCTGTTGGAGATTGTATGCTTGTTCAATCTTTTTGAGTTGGTCCTCTGGTATGTCTTCAAAACCTTTGGCACTCCATTCCTTTGATATTTTTTGTAGATCCATTCCAAACAATATGTCTTCTAAGGCCTTGTCCTCCGAGGTAGGTGGGTCCTGAGAATAGTCCATTTCGAATTCCTCTAGAGTGACCTAATCCTGTGAATCTGGATTTGTGTTGTTTTCCATGTCTGTGTCCAGGTATTTGTACTTTTCTGAATTTTGTTCTGCACTATTTCTTGGTTGTCCTTTCTCCAATGTTGTAGAAGTGAGGATTTCATATCTGTTATGCATGGACTATTTGGTTGCGTCTTTTCCCACTGTCTGCCTTCGCGCCTGCTTATTTTTATGAAGAACTTTAGTGAAGCCCTGATCATCTCTAGCTTCCGATGTGTCCTCTTTTGGAGGTGGATTTTTCTGTGGGAAGTCTCTAAATAAATGACCGTGTTCATGGAATTTTCTGCAAAGGAAAGGGATGTGCACATAATCCACCGGTTGAAGCCATATTTCATCTCTGAAGTTCAGGCTAATGGCTTCGGGCAGGGCTCCTGAAACATCTATGTAGGCGCATATTCTAGAATATGAGATGTAGTGGCCATTGCGAGTACCTTCTGACATTTTGATGTATTCCCCTAGGCCATTTCCAATAGCTTGAAACACTGATGGTGCCCAGTAGTCCGTTGGGAGCGAGTATAGTCTGATCCAGACTAGGACTCTTGTGAAATCTTCTTGTTCAGGCATGAATTTGTCCTTCCAAAATGTCATGTAAAGGCCAACAGAGTTAAAAAAGTATGGCCCTCCCTCAAAAATGTGATCCTTGTCTTCTAACAGGGCGAACACCACTGTGAAAAAACCCTTCGAGCCAAGCTACAGTTCTATGGCCCCTTTAGGGTTCCACTTTGCCTGTATCCATCCTTTCAGAGCTCTTTCTAAAGGCCAAATACCCATGAATTTACAGATAACTGCATGTTCTTTCATATAATCTCTATAAACCCCTATGTTTGGTTCTTGTATTATTATCTCTGGAACTTTTGCATCCTTTGGGTGGCAGGCCTTTGCTACCTGTCCTTTGTCCTGGTTCGCTTTTGTGATCTCCGATTTGGGGTCCTCTAGATTCCTGGGATAAGTAGGGATTCCTGCCGTAGTCTCCATGTTCTGAAGTCTGTCCATGTCAGGGCTCGGGAGCCAGGAAGCATTGTCGTCAATCTGATGTTGAGATCTGTTGCTGATAACCTGATCCATCCTTGGACCAGTGGAAGAGGCCAATAAGCGTGTAAAGAAGGAGGAGCCAAGTATGTGAGTGGATCCCATCACCTGCTCTTTGAAGGAAGTTCCACCCTTCGTGACCACCAACTCCATGTCAGGTCCGCTCAATGAGCACCCTGTGGAGAGCAAAGGGAAGCTAGTTGCAGAGACAGAGCCCACAGAAACCCTCAGCGGCGGCAGAGGATTCTAGGGTTAGGTATTCTTGAAAGTTGCAGAGCGTCTATTCTAGTAAAATCCATTTTCTCTTCTCTCCCCCACCATCAAAAATTTTTGTTTCGAGGGTGGTTTTTCAATTCTTTTTTCAAGAAAAATATTGGTTTTTAGCATAATTTAAAAAAAAAAATGTTGAAATTTGACCCTAAAAAAATAGTGCATTCTGGAAGACACACTTTTTTTTTTTGGGTTGTTTTTTCATGTTTTTTGAGTTTTTTTGGGCTAGAGTTTTCATTTTGATGTAATAGTTCCCATTTGATCAATAACTATGTTTATGTAATCCCACCTGGTTGGGTGGTTGTGTCAAATATGTAATCCCACTTGGTTGGGTGGTTGAGTCAAATATGTAACCCCACTTAATTGGTTTATTGATGTAGGTATGAGTCCTTGGTGATAGGAAAGGTCATACTCAGTTGAGTTATAGAATCATTGTTATGAAACAAGCTCCAAAAATAAAATAAAAGAGAGATCAACGCCTTAGAAATCAACCACTTCGAGGGGGAAACCTCCAATACATTACATAGATGAAAAATTCTTGGATGATACAAATGAACAAAACCTCCTTCTATATATAGGAGTCCATGGGCCCACAATATAATCCTCGCCAAACTAACAATAACAATGTAAGGGCACAATAATAACAATATGTGGGTTACAAGGGTACAATAATAACAATAAGGGGGTTACACTAACAACAATAAGGGACTATACTAGTAATATAGGTACCTAACATGCCCCTCTCCTTCAAAAAAGTGTTTTCCTCAATGCTTGAGTAGCTCTGGGTGCTTCTGTATAAAATTCTCATCCTCCCATGTAGAATCTTCAGTGGGTAAGTTCTTCCACTTGATGAGATACTCTGAAATTGATCGATTCCGTAGTTGTCGAGTTCTTGTTTTTGTGACCGCTTTAGGTTCCAATATGATTTTTCCTTCCTCATCAAGTTTTGGTAATATTGTTTGAACTGGAAGATTTTCACCGATAACCTTCTTTAAGCATGAAACATGGAAAATTGGATGTACTCGCGAAGAAGCAGGAAGCTCCAATTTGTATGCCATAGTACCAATCTTTTGCAACACCTTGTAAGGACCATAGTACTTTGACGATAATTTATTATCCTTCTTAACTTGCTTGAGGGACATTTGTTTGTATGGTTGTAGCCGTAAAAATACCCAGTCTCCTACATCAAAACTTCTCTCGCTGCGATGTTGATCTGCCTGTTGTTTCATTCGATTTTGTGCCAAATTCAGGTTATCCTTTAAGGGTTGGAGAACTTCTTGTTGATGCTCGATGTGATCTTCCACTGCTTGAACCTTCGAATTTTCCCTTAAATATGATGTGATGGATGGTGGATGATATCCATAAAGTGCCATAAATGCGGTCATTTTTGCTGCAGTATGGAAGGAAGTGTTATACCACCATTCAGCGAGAGGTAACCACTTGACCCATTGTGTTTGTTTATCAGATACCAAACAACAAAGATATCCTTCCAAAAATTTATTCACTATCTCAGTTTGACCATCGGATTGAGGACGATAATATGAGCTATGAGCTAATTGAGTACCCAAACAAGAAAATAACTCCATCCAAAAATTTCCAGTAAAAATGGGATCTTTGTCGCTCACAATAACCTTTGGGTTTCCATGTAGCTTTTGAATTGTGTCCATAAATGTAGTAGCAATTGTACTTGCTGTAAACGGGTGAGATAATGCAAAAAAGTGTGCATACTTGGTAATTCTATCAACTACCACCATGATGACACTCTTTCCTTCGGACTTAGGTAAACTTGTGATAAAAATCCATTGAAATCTTCTCCCAACGTTGACCTAATTATGGACTAGTTCAGTAGAGCGAACTTGTGCGAATTTCTACGTGTCACTGTTTCCTCCTTCAACTCTGAAATTGATATATTGAAAACTACAGTCTATTTACTTGTAGCCACTTTTTACATAATCTCAATCCGACGCTCAGAGAGAGAGTTATGACTTTTTTCCCACGGTCACCTCTTTGAGATGAAATTCAGGAGCCTGAAAAAAATCCTAAATTCCAAAGATCATATCTCCAAAAATATTGCAAACCAAGATCTGAAATTTTTACAGGAGGTTCTTCAGGATTTCAACTTTGCTCTGTGAAAATTTTAGCTTCTGAAACCTCGTAGAAAAATATTTATAGCGAAAATTTTGCGATGACATTTTTAGGGTAAATTCAAGAGCCTGCAAAAAGCCCTAACTTCCACAAATCATATCTCCAAAAATATTGTGAACCAAGCTCTAAAATTTTGCGATGATGTTCCTCAGGATTTCGGATTTGCACACTAAAAAATTCAGCTTCTGAACCTTCGTAGAAAAAATTTATAGCAAAAATGTCACGATGACCTGTTTGGAGCAGCGAAACCCTAGAATCCAAAGCTCTAATACCAAATGTTATGAAACCAGCTCCAAAAATAGAAGAAAAGAGAGATCAACACCTTAGAAATCAGCCACTTCAAGGGGGAAACCTCCAATACATTACATAAATGAAAAATTCTTGGATGATACAAATGACCAAAGCCTCCTTCTATATATAGGAGTCCATGGGCCCACAATATAATCCTAGCCGACCTAACACTAACAATGTAAGGGCACAATAATAACAATATTGGGGTTACAAGGGTACAACAATAACAATAAGGGGGCTACAGTAATAACAATAAGGGACTAAACTAGTAATATAGGGACCTAACAATCATGTACTTCATTGAAAATCTTTCTGAAGATTCAGCATGTGCTTAGAGGGAGCATGGTCAGTATAGTGTAGATCAGATCTATAGAGCTCTTGTATCTACAATGAAAGAGAAACCTTGTTTCAGCATTGTTCCTCCCTTTTCCCTTGATGTCAAAGGGGGAGAGTAACTTGGTGTTTAAATAATGCTTATGTTGATGTGTCTTACAGGTATCTATAGGTTGTGGTGGTCAAACACCAACATGGTTGCCATCAAGTCCAAAGGGGGATTTTGTTGGCACTATGATGTAATGTGTTGTCCTTGATGGCAACCTAATCGATGAGTTTCCTTTTGACAGAAACCTACTTGATGAAGATGTAAACCTGATGTATCTATAGGCCAGTTCAGATGTGACAAAGAAAGAAATATTAGTCAGTGACAGAGGAATGATGAAGGTAAAGTTTCAGGAAATATACGCAGGTTCAATGAAGCCAATTCATGTACATACCCAGGTTTGATGAAGGGAAGTCATTTATACATAGGTTTAATGAATCCAAGTCGTGTATGTACGCAGGTTTGATGAAGTGAAGTAGTGTATACGTAGGTTTGGTGAATAAAAGTTACGTACACACGCGGATATGAAGAAGATGCGTCGCGTACATGCTTGCACACTATTTTATCAATGCCAAGGGTCTTTACCATGGTATTAGCCCACAATATTGAGCACAGTAACGACTATTTGATCACGTCCAAGAATACCATCGGCACTAGTGTGGTTTTGGCTCATGGTATTGGCTAAAGCTCTAACTATATAAAGAGGTGAAGATAAAAGTGTTAGGTGTGCATGAGTAGGGTAATGAATGAATACTTAAATATGAAGTATATTTCCATGATATGGGCTATAGTTGATTGATAGATATGAAATAATGATGCACCTATGAATACAATGATGGATCAGGATCTTTAGACCTGAAATGACTATGTATTTGCATGATATGTTTATGAGTTGTTTATATCTGTGGTCTGGCGCATGTTTGTTGCACTGAAGGGTATGATCTGAGTAAGTTTGAAGTTATGAATTATTGCATAGTCTTAAATTATTTACAGATATGTATGCAGGTTCGACACTAGGAAGGTGTTTATATATGCAGGTTTTTTTTTTTGCAGAGTCGAATATATATTCAATAATATGTTGAGATTTTTACGTGAGTTGGGTTCAGGATTAGAGCGTACATATGCGGATAAGTCTTCTGGAAGATGCGTATGCAAACTAGGGTTTTGCTGAAGATTGCTGAAGCAAATGTCTGATCATCTTTGTTGTATTTTTTTGTCTATCAATGATGTCTTCATATAAATCTGGGTTGTTTGAGTATTGATAATGTTTTTGGTTGATTGTGATTAAATATCAGTGATCGGTTGGTTTATTAGTGATTAAGTGACTGATTTGGTAAAGTTATATGTTTCAAATTGATGTATGGCATTGGGCTTAAATGAGTGTAGTGGGTCCAATCTGAAAATATGATGAATAGAGGTCTACAAGTTGTGATGTATTGAAGCTAGTGGATCTAGTGTAAAACTTTATGAAACGTGGTCTACGATGGTGCTAAGGGTTAGAGCCTTCAATGAGTAATTCAAAGCTTCCTTCTAGTAGGATCTAGTGATCAGATCAGGGGGTCGTATCTCCCTTCCAGTGGGTGCTGGTAAATGCAATATGTGCATTGGATATCCCTTCCAGTGGATGTTGGAGAACAAGTGAAGGTTTCAGCCTTCTGCAGGTGGGTGACTGTGTGCTGGTATGAGTCTGCACTAGTACAATATTGTAATTAGTTTTCTATATAATAAATATTAAAGAAAGAGACGACATCAACAATGGTTTTCTCCCACATTGGGTTCCACCTTAAATCCTCATCTCATGTGTGTTTCTTATGTGTGATGGTTTATTTTGTTCTTACTGCACATGTTTTCTGCTTACTAAATGTCTGATGAATTAATGATGCACTGGTCTAAGTAAAATTTTGAATATTTATCTCAATTATAAGTTTCCTGAACATACACTAGTTTCCTTAATGAAAGTCATGTACATACGCTAGTTAACTTAAGTAAAGTCGCATACAGAATTCAGTAAAGAAAAGTAAAATATTGTGTGAGTTTTAAATACTAATTCACCCCCCACCCGCTCTCAGTATTTTTCCCAGCAATTGGTTTCAGAGCAAGTCCTTCAGAAGAAGCTTGATCGCCTGAAGGAGATCTGTCACAATGGGAAGCAAGGAAAAGAAGAAGGATACTCAAAGGAAGAATACAACTCATAAAATTTGTGCAACAATAAATTAAGAAGATAAAACATATACTGATTTTTGTTCTTGTGATCCACTTCCTTGTTCATGCAATATTGAAGATAGTGAATATGAAAGTGAAAGTAATGTTAGGGATCTAGAAGCAGAAATTTCTAAACTCAAAACTGAAGTTGAAGATCATCCAATTCTATTTAATGAAAGAGAATGTATCTACAAAAATGTGATTACTAGATTGAATAATCAATTACAAGAAAGAAACTCAATTGAGCATATGAACAAAGAACAGATAGACCAGTGTCAAAAGCCACAGGATGAAGTAACCATTGACAGTGAAGAACTTGAAACATAAATCATCTCTCTCAAATAAGATCTGGAAAAATTAAATAAGAGGAATCAAGAACTTCTAAAAAAAATTGAAGTACAAGAAAATGGGTTGAAAGAAGAGATTCTAAAATTAAATGAGCGAGTAGAAGAATGAAAATGGGTTGGGGAAGCTATGAAGAAGCAGTGCTAAATATTGGAGGTTGAGGTAAACATTTTAAAAGGTAAATTAGAAGAAAAGGATAAACACTTGATATTTCAAGGTAGTCTAAGATTTTGGATAATATTATTAGTAGAAAAAGGTATCCTTCCATTACATTTGGTCTTTGTTTTCATGAAACTATTAAAGGATAATCTATTTCACAAGACAATGAAAAGGATTCAACGGATATCAATACAAAACCTGAAGTATTTAAAGAGAAAAAAGGTCAACCGAAAATCATGAATCTTCAAAGGAAATCATTCACACTTAACTATATAAGTATAAATTGATTCTCTCCTATGATCAATAATGTCGAATTCTTTATATGTCATAATGTTTCAGTCGAAAAAAAATAGACACTACACATAAAGACCATCAACTCCTAGGTACTCGGGTTTCTTTAAGGGTTATTGTTTTTCATGCAATAAATTTGGAGATAAAGATTTTGATTGCAATAGAAGGAACATGAGGCAAAATTATTATGATTCCTCTGCTCCTTTTTCTGGTCACATAAGATGGTATGCTTGTAACAAGTTTGGGCATGTAGAAAAATAATGCTGGAACAGACCAATGAATCACCAAAGACTACATGGAAGACAAACATATGATATCATAAGACCGAAGAAAGATGGATCCACCAACATTCATTTTAACAAGAAGAAGGAAAAAGAGATCAGATGTGGTATTTCTCTTTGTGCATTTAAAAATGAGGATGAATGGTATGTTGACAATGGATGTTCTCATCACATTACTGGTGATAAGAATAAGATGGAGTCTCTCAAGAAAAATCAATATGGTAAGGTTATTATTTCAAATGATACTTGAGCAAAAGTTTTGGGGAAAGGTAGAGCCATAATTAACAAAAATAGAAAGGTAGCTGATACTTTATTAATTCAAGGCCTAAAACAAAACATATTAAGTGTAGGCCAAATGGCAGATAAATGAAATTAAATTGTGTTCACATCAACCAAATGCAAGGTCATGGACAAAGAAATTGGAAAGGTCATAGCAATGGGATACAAAAACACTGATAAATTATATTTTTTTAAAGATCTAACCTCTCGTAGTTATAAGCAGGATTCCGACTCAGACTAAAAGAAGAGAGTTCCCATTGTAGTTCATGATTCTTGAAAGAATATTGTTATAATTAACTATAATATATGAAGATTGGTTCGTAAATGTTAGTTGTTTATATTTTTTATAGTGCATCTGATGTGACAACAGAAGAAAGGTACAGTCTGTACAAGATCAGGGGGGGTTGAAGCTATGAAATTTTCAGTATTTCACTTTTTGTACACAGGTTTCTTGAACTCAAGACGCGTATATACATGAGTTCCTTTACAGACAATCGCGTATGCTTTTTCTCTAATAGAAAATTATTGAGACAGACTCAAGAATAGATTCTGACATGTTGTTGACAGTTATGATTTAATTTTATGATTTATGGATATGCTTTGATGATTGAGTTGATGTGGTCAAACTTGAAAGTAAACAAATAACACATGTTCAGGGGGAGGATTAGCCTTACCGCTAATGATGCATTGTTGGCATTATGATTATTTTATACTTGTGATGTTCATGTAGTAGTTCTAATGATGTTATACTGTTGTCATGATACATGGATTTTTTATGATGAGATTATGGATGAGCCCTGATCATATTTTGTAGAGGATTATCTTTATCTACACACATGGAGTTTATGGATGACTAATGATTCAGATATGAGGAAATAACATGCAGATATTTTTGTTGATGACTATTGTTGTGAATGATGCCTATTGTACTTTATTCCTACACATGTTACATCATGATTATGCAAATGGAATAAATCTAAAACATGAAGACCTTTGTGATAAGAGATCACATGGATGATTGGTTGATAAATATTGATTATTGATGAGGTGGTTATGGTATGATAACTCTTATTACATATGAATATGATGTTGCTGCAAGGATCATGAAGACATGATTATTTATATGCTTATGTTACAACTGTTGGATGATACTTGGAGACATGCCTACATTGTCTTTTCTTCTGATTGAGTCTCACATATTTTTTCGATGCATGTCTATGGTGTTTAATCATGCTATATAATATGATGCTTCACTGCTCTATCTTATTTCATGATGATATACTTGGTTCCCACATATGTTTCCTTGATGAACATGGTTTGGGGCTATTCCTTCAAGGGAAAAAGGAAAATTGTCTTTGATGAAGTCAAGAGATTGAGTTGATAACTGATCTCTACGGAAATATATTATGATATTTATATTCTAGACTTGGTCACAAGTTGATGATATTGAAATTTACCCATGCTATTACTGACAGATACTTATGGTGCGGATCATATTCAGTATATGATGGTTGTGGATCATGGTCTTGATCTCTCAGTACTAAGGTCTTTTGGTCTTGGTTATAAATGTCATATATGTCATTTTATGTAAAGGTCATGTAAAGACCAATGATGTAATCCTTGTTATAGTCAGTCATGTATGGAATTTTTAGGTCATGTCAAATATGAACATAGTTACCGACCAAACGAGAAAATTACCTGGTACCCGTTTTTTTGAGGTAGCAAAAAAACCACCTGATTTTGAAAAGTGGTCATGCATAATCACCCTTTTTTTTGGAGAATAGTTTTGGAACTTTAAATTTTCTTATGAATTTTTTTTTTAATTTCATGATTTTCATGTCGATTTTAAAAAGTGGTGATGTACAATAACCTGTTTTTTTTTTGGAGCATATTTTTGGAACTTTAAATTTTCTTTGATTTTTTTTTAAATGTCCAGTCGATTTAGAAATATGGTCATTTTTTTAGCAATTTAACTTTTTTAATTATCAAGTATGATCATTTGTTCTAAAATGTTAATGATTTTCATACTAATTTTGAAAAATTTTGATGCAACATCAATATTTTTTGTTTAGAATGGTGATGCAACATCAATCATTTTTTTTTTTTTAGAAGTGATATTTTATCTTTAATACCATGCCTAAAAATCATTGGAATTTTATTTTCATAAAGGTGATATTTTATTCTCAATGTACCATGTGTAAAAATTGTTGGAATTTTAGGACTTTTGATATTTTATCTTTAATGTCATGTTTATCTTTGAAATTTTAAGGTGTTTCAGAGTCATGATATTTTATCTTTAATGTCATTATTAAAAATTGTTGACAATCTACCCCGAAAAGAAAAAGACGTTATTCCAACATTAACACTTTTCGTTTTCATTGTGTTTTTTGAACATAAAAATTAACGACATTATTCCAACAAAAACATTTTTCATTTTCAGGTTGTTTTTTGCACACACAAAAATTGGCGATGTTATTCCAGCATCAACACTTTTCATTTTCAAGTTTTTTTTTTCACACCCAAAAAATGGTGATGTTATTCCACCATCAACACTTTTTCTTTCGAGTGTGTTTTTTCAATCCTTTTTTCAAGAAAAAATTGGTTTTAAGAATAATTTAAAAATAATGTTGAAAGTTGATCCTAAAAAAAAATAGTGCGTTCTAGAAGACACACTTTTCGTTTTTGGGTTGATTTTTTTGAGTTTTAGTGCGTTCATGTTTTTTGAGTTTTTTTGGAAAAGATTTATCATTTTGAGGTAATAGTTCTTGTTTGATCAGTAGCAATGTTTATGTAATCCCACTTGGTTGGGTGGTTGTGTCAAATATATAATCCCACTTGGTTGGGTGGTTGAGTCAAATATGTAACCCCACTTAATTGGTTGATTGTTTTAAATATGAGTCCTTGGTGATAGGAAAGGTCATACTCAGTTGAGTTATAGAATCATGTACTTCATTGAAAATATTTCTGAAGATTCAGCATGTGCTCAGGGGGAGCATGGTCAGTATAGTGTAGATCAGATCTACAGAGCTCTTGTATCTACAAGGAAAGAGAAACCTTGTTTCAGCATTGGTCCTCCCTTTTCCCTTGATGTCAAAGGGGGAGAGTTACTTGGTGTTTGAATAATGCTTATGTTGATGTTTCTAATAGGTATGTATAGGTTGTGGCGATCAAACACCAACATGGTTGCCATCAAGTCCAAAGGGGGAGATTGTTGGCATTATGATGTAATGTGTTGTCCTTGATGGAAACATACTTGGTGAGTTACCTTTTGATAGAAACCTACTTGATGAAGATCTAAAGCTGATGTATCTACAGGCCAGTTCAGATGTGACAAAGAAATAAATACCAGTTAGTGACAGAGGAATGATGAAGGTAAAGTTTCAGGAAATATACACAGGGTCAATGAAGCCAAGTCATGTACATATGTAGGTTTGATAAAGGGAAGTCATGTATACGTAGTTTCAATGAAGCCAAGTCGTGTACGTACGCAAGTTCGATGAAGTGAATTAGTGTATACGTAGGATTGGTGAAGAAAAGTTACATACACACGTGTATATGAAGAAGATAAGTCGAGTACATGATTGCACACTATTTTATCAATACCAAGGGTCTTTACCATGGTATAGGCGCACAATATTGAGCGTATTAATGACTATTTGATCACATCCAAGAATACCATCAGCACTAGTGTGGTTTTGGCTCATGGTATTGGCTAAGACTATAACTATATAAAGAGGTGAAGATAAAAGTGTTAGATGTGCATGAGTAAGGGTAATAAATGAAAAATTCAATATGAAGTATATTTGCATGGTATGGGCTATAGTTTATTGATATATCTGAAATAATGATGCACCCATGACTACAATGATGGATCAGGATTTTTAGACCTGAAATGACTTTGTATTTTCATGATATGTTTATGAGTTGTTTAGATCTGTGGTCTGGCACCTGTTTGTTGCAGTGAATGGTATGATCTAAGTAAGTTTGAAGTTCTGAAGTATTGCACAGTATTAAATTATTTACAGATCTTTATGCAGGTTCGACACAAGGAAGGCGTGTATACACGCAGGTTTTTTTCTACAGATTCGCGTATATATTCAATAATATGTTGAGATATGTACGTGAGTTGGGTTCGGGATAAGAGAGTACATATGCAGATAAGTCTTCTGGAAGGCATGTATGAAAACCAGGTTTTTGTTGAAGAATGTTGAAGAAAATGTCTTATCATATTTGTTGTATTTCTATTGTTTGTCAATGATGTCTTCATATAAATATGGGTTGTTTGAGTATTGATAATACTGCCAGTTGATTGTGATTAAAGATCAATGGCTGGTTTGTTGATTTGTGAGTTAGTGATTGATTTGGTACAATTATATGTTTCAGTTTGATGTATGGTATTGGGCTTAAATGAGTGTAGTGGGTCCAGTCTTAAAATATGATGAAAAGAGGCATACAATTTGTGATTTATTGAAGCCGGTGGATCCAGTGTGAAAATTTATGAAACGTGGTCCCTGGTGGTGGTGAAGGTTGGAGCCTTTAGTGAGGAAGTCGAAGTTTCCCCCCAATAGGAGCTGGTGTTCATATTAGGGGGTCGTAGCTCCCTTCCAGTGAGTGCTGGTAAACGAGATCAGGGGGTTGGAGCTCCCTTCTAGTGTGTGTCAGTAAATGATATGAGGGGGTTGGAGCTCCCTTCCAGTGGGTGTTCGAGAATGAGTGATGGTTGTAGCCTTCTGCAGGTGGGTGCCTACATGCTGGTATGAATCTACACCATTTTAAGATTGTAGGAAATTTTCTATATAATAAATATTGAAGATAGAGATGACATTAGTGGTGATTTTCTCTCACATTGGGTTTCCACGTTAAATCTTGGTGTTCATGTGTGTTTCTTATGTGTGATGGTTTATTCTATTCTTACTGCACATTTTTACTGCTTACTAAATTTCTAGTGAATGATTGATACACTAGTCTAAGTAAAGTTCTGAATATTTATCTGAATTATAAGTTTTGTGAGCATAAACTAGTTTCCTTAATGAAATTTGGGTAGATACGCTAGTTGGCTTAAGTAAATTCGCGTACAGAATTCAGTAAATAAAAGTAAAATTTTGTGTGAGTTTTAAATTCTGATTCACCCCCCCACCCCCCCTCATCTCATTATTTTTCCCAACAAACTAATTCGACTCTTTCTGGGAGAGACATAGATCTTTCGAAAAAACTAGTACTTTTCCCTTTTGTAGGCCTCTTTTTCTTGAATAGTTTCTCTAGACTGGTCAAGTTCTCAGGTGGATTGGGATATAGATTATTCATAGTATGTGTTCTTCTTGAATCCATATTTTTCTAAAGAGAATGATTTCAATTGGTTTTGTAAACACTAATACT
This sequence comes from Pinus albicaulis, assembly GCA_034641835.2. NCBI lineage: Eukaryota > Viridiplantae > Streptophyta > Pinopsida > Pinales > Pinaceae > Pinus > Pinus albicaulis. The sequence continues at coordinate 568,149,578 of CM076583.1, read as the reverse complement.
TGGGTAAATATTTAACATGTTCTGTCTCTAATTCATTGTCACCCTCAAGAACTAGATTTGACCTTAAGAACAAATTTTTCCAAGGAAGTTTTCAACCTTCATTCCCCGGAAATGGAACCACTATGTTAGCACTTCGTAACTCCTCCAGATTGAGGAAAGGAACAAAAAGGTAACCACAAACCATTTTAAAAATGGAATTATCCCTTCCAACTTCAGAGAGGGCTCTTTCTATATGAAAATTCAGTCACTTAGATGGCTGGTTGTCTTATGTTTTAGGCTAGGTATTAAGATGAGAGAGGAATAGGTTTAATAGTTTTATGGCATGGAAGAGGGAAAATCCATTTGGCATGGAGTGATATTGAGCTAATGATTTTCAGTGATGTGATGAGAGGATGAGGAATCCTTATAACGGGGCAAGGTAGGAAATTCTTATGGTGTATTTTGTCAAATTTCATTGTAGAGAGGTGAGTAGAGGAGTAATGGAATTTATAACATCTAAAGCATATAGCTGAGGATGAATTTTAGATATCTAAATGGAAGAAAACCACTAAAATTTTCAGTAAGCCATAACGGAGCACTTAAAAAGTGAATTTTGAAACAAATTCTCCTTATCTAAGTATAAAGACATAACATTTCAAGTAGTATTATAACAATAGAGAAACTCACATACACAGGAGAAAACATCACCATCATAAATTGACACATGAATCCCTGTAAAAGTAGACTTCGACCTTCATCATTCACTAAAACGTTTTAATAGAAATGTACAATGCACGCCGTATTCTCTATAAAACCCTGACCAACCCTTTTCATAGTAAAAATTGAATTACATATACATAAAAACAAAAACAAAAAACAAAAAAACAAAAAAAATTACTTCCTTCCTTTAGGAACCGAATTCCCCAAAAAGATTCAGTTTATGCTTGTAGCAGCAAATATAGCACTACTTTCTAGAAACTAGGAAAATTTGTTGACTAAGAAAATCCCCAAAAAAATTCATTGAATACATGCATAAAATAGAGGATTGAACCTCTCAAACACATCAAGACATTTATTATAACCATGAGAGTCAATTATAGGAAGTTTAGGTATGTTTCATGGTCAAATTGTTGATTGTGTGGAAGCGCAACACATTTTCCGCGCTACTTCCTTCTTCAACAAAAACACAGCAAAAAACACAGTGATTTGATAGTTTGTAAGCTTCTGATCATGAAATACACTTCTTTATGTGCCAAAAAAGTAGAAAAAACCTCCTAAATCATTAGACACCCATTGGAAAACACATGTCTAAAAAATAAACTTCCACCCATCAAAATCATCACCTACAACAGAAACGCGACGAATTTCCACCTGCATATGTTTGACTAAGTGTTGGGGTCTTGGGTTGAGGAAAATATCTTGTTGACGATGCTGAAAATTTCAAAAACCTCCTTGAGCCTCCATACATAAAAAATAACACCAAAACCCCGATCCTCTTATGAAATTTTAATGTTTTGATAGTAGCACAACAACATTGTTGTGTTACTGTGTCACTTGCCTTTTTTATAGAAAATTCCCAAAAAAGAAAAGGATGTGATTTATATAGGCTAATGTACTTCAAATAAAAAGTAAAAAATAAAAATTTGTGTTAATTTCCTATCCAAACTCAAACCTTTGCTGCCTCAGCCAGCAAGTCTACCTTTCCTCTTTATTCCTTCTGTTTTTCCTGCAATGCCTCTTATAACTCTTGTTTAGTAGCCTCCAACTCCTTTTTAAAAGTAATTTATTTCCTACAAATATTCTTGAGCTGTCTTTTTAGGGGAAAATTTCTCTTCAGTGTATACTTGGCCTCAAACAATGTTGGCTTACAGATGTTCAATTGGTCATGTATCTTTTGTTTGGCACTTTCATCTTGTTCTCTAAGCCTAGTAATTTCATTTTGATATTTCTTCAACTGTTTCCTCAACCTATGGAAATTGTGTTGCCCTTCATCCATTTAAACCTTATTCTTTTCTTCACTGACTCTTATTTCATCACACTTTCTTTCTGTAGCTACAACTTCTTGGCTAAAGACCTAGTTACAAGTATTCTTGTTGATGAGGTATCCATCTCTTGAATGTTATCTTTTGTTTCCTTTTCTTTACCTGTATACTTAGTGGTAGGTGGTGTTGTCTTCATCATTGGATCTACTTCATCAGTATTAGGTTCCTTCTCCAAAAAATTATTCTTCAACTCCCTATTATCCTATTGAAGCTAAGCGTTTACTAAATGAGCCATTTTCAATTGTTCCTGGATTTCTACAATATCCTTATCCTTGTCATCTGAATCAGCATTCTCCGGTATGGTATCTAGAAATTTAGTTGGATGTTTAGGTATTTTATCCATAGGAAATATCTTCACAACATATCCTGTGAGTGGTTTCTTAGGAACCTCCACCACCTTAGGAGAAAAAATATTTTTTTTACCCTTTTTCTTGTCTAATGGGTCAACTGAAGTTGGTGGCCTTTTACCTGAGCTCTACACTGTTGATTGAACATCCTTTTCCACATATGAAGGTGTGTCCTTCCTACTCCAAGGGATATCTGGAAACTCATCTATCAACTTGGATGAATCTAAGAATGCCTACCATGTGTGATTTTTATTTTTCAGCTCCTCCACTACTAACAATTTGGTTAAAGAAAAATGAAAGAGGTTGGGTTCTACTTGAGTATTTTAACCCTGAACCTTATCTTCCATTTTACTAATTCTCGTGAACAAGTATAAATATAGACTCAAATGGATTTTACATGTGAAATGCATCAACAACCTGAAATGATATTGATAAACTCTTCCAAATCTGCCTTCACAAGTGAAATATCTCTGGATTACCTTGAGTAATTTACTATAGGGTTCAAGTAGATATTCCCTTGGCACAATAGCTACATAGTTTTTGTTTTTGTACTTTTGATTTAGGAAATATTTGTAATGAACTATATCTAAAGGCATGTCATTGAACCATTTTTATCCATGCAAAGGTATCTTTGTAGTAGTTGAAACGGTAACCTATGACACTGGGAAACTCAAATCTCCAACCTTAACATCCACCCCAATGAAGTTCAAAGAAAACTCTTTGATCAGTTCAACATTGTAACCACGTATATGTTCACAAAAAATGATGCAACCAGTTTTCTCGAATGCAACCCTAATTTTTGGATCTGAGTTTATCAAGACAATATCTTGAGGCTCAAACCTGACTATATCTCCCCCTTTGTGCTTCTTCCTATCTGGTGTGGTCATATCTTACAATGAAAAGAGAATTATAGGGTTTCTCAATGCAATTTCAATGCTTAACAACTTAGCGCATAAATATTCTAGTAACTATGGAATTAGCATTTCAGATGAGGGCTATGGCAAGATTTGAATTGAAATTACATATGTTAACAAGTTCAAACAACAGAAACCCAACTCTCAGATCCATATGCAACAGTATATTTTTTTTATCTACAACATAATTTCCAATAGACATGTGCATCGAGAAATCACAACACATTCAATTTTATGAGGGTTGTGATCTCTTCTAGGTGTTCTCAATTAATAAAGATGAAACTAACAACATACAACGTGAATTATATTATAGAAGAGAAATTTGAAACCTGGGAGTGATCATGGCACAATTAAAACCTCCAATTTGAAAAAGCGCAGCGAATCCCTACAGACAAAGTGCGACAACTTCCTTTGGTTGTTCAAAACATTTGAGGAGTAGGATAAATTGTTTCGATGGCTATTTTAGAACCAAATGCATGCATTTTTCACCTTCCACGCATTCCAAGCCTCCATTTTTTACAATGATTAGTTGCAAATTCAAATATGAAAACGCAATGCAAATGATGAGTGCAACACCAACTTGTAATGATGATGATATGATGACTCTACCTTACAATCAACTTGGCAAGACACCACTGAACTCGACTCAATGATGAAAACTTCAAATCCATTATGATATTTACTCATGACTTGATTGACACATTCCTCTAAACTTAATAAACTTATACCTTATAAAATCAATGACTATTTCCATCATTATTTGAAACATTTAAACATAACCATAATTAGACTCAAACCAATCATATGATCTCACACTTCTCTAAAAAAACTAGTAGCTTGATCTATAATAGATCATAGCAAAATTTTACAAATTTACTAAAAAAATAGAAAATACTAAACTTGAATTTTGACTACTATAGGACACTAACACTCTAAGCTACAGAAGCTAAGGCTATGGTTTCTAAAAGAGAAAAATAGGTGCTCTTACTTTGAAGGTAAAATACCATAGCGTTAATGAGTGAGCTTCGAGCCAATCTTTGATAATGAAGTTGTGAAAAGGGGGCATAGAGAGGGTGGAAAGAGTATGAATTCTGATAGATTTTGTGAGGTCAACCTTAGGTAACAAAGAGAATAAATTTTCAACACTATTGGGCATGAAGAATGGAAAATATAAGTGTTTCTTTGTCATAACTAATTGATCCAGAGACCGAAAATTTATCTTGTTATTGGTAAGGAACGATTATGAGGTTAAATTGAGCAAGGTATAGAAATTAATATGTATATTTTCAACTTCTTATGAAGTTTTAATCAAAATGACAAGACACAAAATTACTCTATAGATTTGTAGAAATCAATTCCCAATTTAGAACAATAATATAAGACATGCAATAAGAAATAACTCACATGCACACAATATTTTTTCCTAGGAAAGCAATCTGCTAAAAACCCCAATGTTTGCTTGCATTAATCTGATGAATAAACTTGACATATTACATTTTATTTGCTCAACTGAGCATAACCTGCAAGTGATTAACCTATCTCTCTTCTCACTAAGAATATTTGACCCCAACTTAGTCAAATTTTGCCTCTTCTTAAGACCCTATTTCCTTGCACAATTCCTTAAGAAATTAGGCCCCTATTATTCAGGAATTTCTCTGAAATGGATTTTGCAATTCCCTGGGTTGATCATCTGACTGCATGCAACATATGTACACTCAAGATAAGTCTACAACTGATGTTTCATTGCCTTTGAATATCCACCATAGCTGGGGAACTCAAATTATCTACATGAAATAGCTATTTTGGGTTGATTGATGAGTTAACTAGATGACTGAGTTTGATTGAAGTCCCATTGCTTAACTGACCTTCCACTAGTTTCTCCAACAGTTAGATCTAGTTTAACTAAAAACAACCTGAGATAACTGACATTGATTACTACAAATTAGGAATCACACATGCTTAAATGAACTCTAACTCCTCCAACTTGAAATTACTGAGCTAAATAAGTGACAAGAGCCATGTCGCCTCAGTAAACTACATCCAAGTTGTCTGATGATGTGGAAATTTGAATTTTCTCAATTTAATCAAGGAAAAATCAAATTAAGAATTTCTTGTTGCATTTTTCAACACTCCCTCTCAGCAAGAAAGGGATTATCAACCACCCTTATCCTACACCTATGGAACTAGAACTTCCCTCTTAACAAGGCCTTTTTTCAAAATTTCAGCATCTTCTTCCTATGTCGGAATGCAACTCTCGTTATCACAGTAGATCACAGTTGGATCCATCATCTGACCAAGCATTCCCACAAGTATATTTCTCATCAAAATTGACTCACATGTTGTTTGAATTGCAACCATGTATTCTTCTTCTGCCGAGATGAGCACCACAGATCTTTGCTTCCTATTGTACTAGGAAACCGTTGCGAACCCAACACTGAAAATTTCACCTGATGTACTCTTTCGGTCTAATGGAATCCCCACCCAGTCTGCATCTATTAAGCCACACAGCTTCACTCCCTATGTCCGTCTGTAGCATAGTCCAAACTAGGTAGTGCCTCTGAGGTACCGTAAAACATGTTTAGTTTCCTTCCAAAATAATTTTGTTTTCCTAAGCATAGCTTGGATCATCTAGATGACTACATATCACATATATGGTCTTGTTTTCACAAGGTACATCAGTGAACCCACTACTTTCCGATAAATGGTAGCATCCACTTCTTCGCCTGAAGCAGAATCATCCTTCCTCCAATTGGTCACTAAAGCTCTCTCCATGGGTTTGCAACTCTTCATGCAAAATCTCTGCAGTGTCTCATTTTCATACTTTCCTTGAGAGACAAAAAATTCCCCATCGCCTTGCCATACTTCCAAGTCAAGGAAGTAGTGCATGAGACCCATGTCTAGTCTCTACAATCTTAGTCATTATATCCATGTATCCATTGTACCAAAAAGGTGGCCTTCTCTTCCTACACAAATTTTAAGGATCTCCCATATTTTCCCCCGCATCTTACACAAGTCTCTTAGATTACCTATTTCTTTTTATGACTTCTCTGGTTGGTTTTTCTTGAGTGATTGTCTCCACTATCTGCTCCTCAATTTTTGGTTGCTACGAAAATTCCTGAGGCTCCTCCTTTAGAGCTAAAAGATCCTCTTCTATTGGGATCTGAATCTCCCTCTTAAGACAGCACCACAACACTTTCTCCTCATTAAATTTTACATCCCTTCGCACAACTATCATTCTAAGGGATGGAAAGTAAACAAAATAGTTGTGAGAAGTTTCTATGTAACCCAAAAATACCCCCAATTATGTTGTCAGCTCAAGCTTATTCCTTGATTCTTTGGATACATGGCAGTAAACAGAGGCTCCAAAAATCTTGAAGTGCGACACATCCAGCTTTCTCCCCAAGAAACCCTCCTTCTATGTAATCATGTCCATAATTCGATGAGGACTCTATTTCTACAAACATACTATTGTGTTGCATGCCTCTTCCCACAAGTGTAGTGGTAGGCCTTGGTCATGCAACATATCCCTCACTACTCTCATAATGTTATGGTTATTTCTCTTAGACACCCCATTTTGTTGTGGGTTGTGGGGTGTTGTCAACTCTCGTTGAATGCCCTCTTTTGCACATTTTTTTTTTAATTCATTCGACACATACTAACCTCCATTATCAGTCCTACAAGCCTTCACCTTCTTGTCAGTTTCTTTCTCAACTAGTGCCTTGATTTCTAGGAACATGGAGAATGTCTCATATTTCTTCCGCATGAAGAAGGTCCATCACTTATGTGAGAAGTCATCAATAAAATGACAAAATATTTGTGTCTGGAAGTGGAGGCTCTTGAGAAATATCCACAGACATCATAGTGGATCCTTTCAAGGATTGCATGTTCTTTTCTATCTCAATCATGGAATGTGGATTTTTTGTACTTCCCCAAGGTACATCCTTTGCATACATCATGATGCTCGAGTACTCCTTTGGGGAGGCATATGGTTATTTGTTGCATAATATTCAGGGTTCCATGATGTAAACGGCCAAGTCTTCTATTCCAAAGTTCACCGACATTAAGGATTTGCACCTTCTTCTCCTTAGTATTTAATGCAACATAGTCTTCCACATATAGCTTATACATGTTATTCACACGAACCTTGATCTGCTTCACCTGTCCCATGGCTATGTGTCTCAGGAATGAATTTCCTTTTTTGAAGATCACATCATAACCATGGTCTTCCAAAACTATGACAAATATGAGATTTTTATTTAGGTCTGGAATGAACATGACATCTTTGGGCTTGAGAGGGGAGCCTGAATCCATCTGAAAGGTGAATGTTCCAACCCCAGTCGTGTTATACCTTTTTTCGTCTCCCAACTCATTGTGCATCTCCAAATATTTTTCTTCTACGTCACTGGAAAACTCTCTACACCCTATCATGTGGAACAATTCACCTGATTCTAAGTACCACTCACTCCCCATCACTGTGTTGGCCATGCATGGGATAAGGGTAAATTCAAGCTCGAACTGTGAAGCCAAAGCTTCACCTGTTTCTCCTCCTGAGGTCTTATTTATCACCATTTTGTGTGGAAACTTCGTGGCATAGTTCCTGCATTCATGACAATGGAAGCATTTAATTTTGGAAAAATATTTCTTCTTGTCCCCTTGGCTAGGTTTTGATTTGGATTGAGATTTATTTTCTTTTCCCTACTTTCCCTTTCCAACCAATGCACACTTTTCCTCATCCTTGCCCTTGGATGAAATCCCATCTCTAGTATTCTGCCTTATTTCCTCTTGTACCAAATCAAACCATAAACATTTTCAATTTGGTAGTTTCTCCCTCTTGTTCACCAAATATTGATAGTTATGCCATCTCTTGGGAAATACCATAAGGGTTATGATTACCAAGTCATCTTCTACAACATTGATACCAACCCCACCAAGTTCATCACAAACTTGTGTAAACCTACTCAGATATTGCAAAATAATGTCATTCTTCTGCATCTTTATATTTCAAAGTTTATCCTTGAATGCCACCTTCATGTGGTCACTACTATTCTCGAAAAACTCTATATGTGCTTTCCACATTGAAAACATAGTTATTTTCCATGGATATTTGAGACAACATGATCCCTTACTCCCTCCAAGATTATTCTCGTTGCCTTGGCTACATATTTCTTCCACTGAGCAAGGTTCTGGTAATCAAATGCTTGTGGTTTTGCAACATCTGTCTTGATGTATTCTAGCAATCCATCGTCATCCAATACGGCCTCCATGCAATCCTTGCATGTGATCAAATTAGAGTTTCCTTCCAAGGCATACTCTAGCCTCAGCCTGTTGAAGGTCATCTTCTCAGCTCTAAGAGATCTCGTTGTAATGAAATGAAAACATTAGGGGAATTTTGAGGTCTAAAATGGGCCTCCTAAGGAAATTATAAAATAATATTGGAAGCAATAAAATAATATTAGATTAAATCATCAAATTTTAGAGGGAAAAAATAAAAAACTACTTTTTTAACTCGTATTTTCAACTTATCTCCCTATGGGTTTGCTCAAATTTCAAGCAAGAACACTTGTTGGATACAGAATTTGATTCCATGTCCAAATAATACCCATGTTTCATACTTACTATGGACCCTACTACACTAAAAATGATAAATACATGAAAAATGTGATTGAAATCACATTTTTCATGTATTTCTCATTTTTCATGTTGCAGGGTCCATCGAAAGTATGCAACATGGGTACTCCTTGGATGAGGAATTAATTTTTTCATCTAAAGAGTACTCCCACTTGAAATTTGAGTAAAATATTCAAGAGATAAGCTGAAAATGCAAGTTGAAAAAATAGTTTTATTATTTTATTATTTTTTAATCTTTTTACATTTTTACCCAAAAAAATGGTGAATCGTCCCCCATGGTTGACATCATCATCTTGAATCCTATTGGTTCTTATAAAGTTTATTTTTGTTGTACACTTTTCTTAGGAGGCCCATTTTAGACCTCAAAAGTTCTCTAATGTTCGATTGTCCTGAGAAACAACTTCAAAATTACTTCTCTAATGTGAATCTTGCTCCGATACCATGTAAAAATTTTGATGTAGATTTGAAATTTCTTATGAAGTTTTAATAAAAATCACAAGACACAAAACTTCTCTACTTCTCTGTAGAAATAAATTCACAATTTAGAAAAATAATCTTAGTTGTGTAATAAGAAATAACACGCACTCACAAAATATTTTTTATGGGGAAAGAAGTATGGTAAAAACCCTAATGCCTAATTGCATTAATATGATGAATAGAGATGTATTGCAATTTATTTTTTCAACTTAGCACAACCTACAAATGAATAACCCATCTCTCTGCTCACTAAGAAGCTCTAACCCAGACTTAGTAAAATTTTTACTCTACTTGAGCCCTTATTTCCTTGTGCAATTCCTTGAGAAATTAGGCCACTCTTATATAGTAATTTATCCAAAATGGATTGTGCAATTCCCTGGGTTTGTCATCTGACTGCATGCAACACATATACACTCAATACTAATCTATAAATGATGTTACACTACCTTGTAATATCCATCACAACCGTGGAACTCGAATTCTCTGCATGCACTACCTATTTTGGGTTGACTGATCAATTAATTGGATGATCACTGAGTTTGAATGAAGTCCCACTGCTTAATTGTCCTTCCACTAGTTCCTCCAACAATTAGACCTAGTTTAACTAAAAACAACCTAAGATAACTGACCTTGATTGCTACAAATTATAAATCACACATGCTTAACTAAACTCTAACTCCTCCAACATGAATTTAATGAGCTAATTGAGAGACAAGGGCCATGTCACCTGAATTAGTTGCATCCAAGTTGTGTTGATGTTCAAAATTCGAATTTTCTCAATCTAATCAAGGAAAAATCAAATTTGGAATTTCTTATTGCATTTTTCAACTCAAGGGAGTATTTATATGTGTTATATGGGGGTGTTCACCTCCTTTACACCTGATTAGGGTATTCTCTATGGTCGATCAAGCCATTTATAGCATTTTTTAGGTGTGTGGTGACTGAGATGAGCTAGTGCTCAATGAGAAAATGTCATAGCATAGCGTCTGAGATTAATAAAGAAAATTTTATTTACCTATCAATGAGACAAATGGGACAACTAGTTGATATAGCACAAGAAAAAGAGAAAAGGTTGGCCTAGTAGTAGATATGGGTTACTTTATTCTCACAATGAACAAAACAAATATGCCAATTATGATAGTTGAGCTAGATAGATTTGACCATACATGAGTTAATTTGGTTGATACCTAGTGCTGAAGAGGAGGGAGTGTTATCTCCAATATATGATTTCTGACTCACAAGAGAAAGTTATCAATGAGAAATGTGGGGAAAGTGTGTGATATGGTGTCCTTTTAAAGAGTTTTATTTAGACTAGGTGCATTAAATTCCTTTAATAAATTTCATTTCCACTTTAATTCCATTAATTACTAAGCCAACGATACATTGTAAAAGGCTAAAGCTCAGTGTGTCGTGAAAAAAGAGGTTAAATACATTTTTTTATTACTAGAATGAGAATTAGTGGAGTGATATAGCACCAGAGTAATGCCTGGTGGGGTGATATAGCACTATACTAGCCAATAAAGGAGTCATACAGTGAGATTAAGAGGCTACAAGATGAGTTAAAAGACTATATTTTTGAGTTCATTGCTATATTGATCCTCATTGGGTTGTCCATCATCAAGGAAATACACTAGGTTAAAGATCCTTAAGAGTGAGTTTAAAGCCAAAATCTGTGGGTGCATCAATAGTAAGGTTACTATTGGGGCATTGTGTCACTATAAAAGTGGCCAATGGGGTGATACAAGGCATAAAAAGGGATTTTTCATAGATTAGTAATTCAAGTTGAGGCCCTTTGCAGATTTTTATCGTTGGACTAGTCCTAAGTGGGGCGATACAAGGCTTAAAAAGAAATTCTAGGGGAGAAATGGTTTATTTGTTCATCCATTATGTGTGATATCATTGCAATGATGAAGATAATAGAGTCATATTGTTGGACAATTCATCATCAGGGTGATATAAATCTTGAAAAATAAAGTATGCAAGTCTAGAACTAAGTTAAACTATCTTCATTGGGTGGCATTTCACTGGGATAATTCAGCTTCCATGGCCTTGTATCACTATGTTGGCCAAGTTCATAGCACATTATCATTGTATTGGTCATAAATGTATCCATGTATCACTAGACTAACCAACATCTCAAAATCATGCTTAAAACTTATCTCAAGGGATATCTAGGCCAAGAAAAAAGTGATATGATATGAGTACAAGTAAATCAAACATACAAAGTGTATGATAAGTCTCTTTAGAAGAAGGGGCCCTCATTTTTCTTTAGGTACAAGTGGTTCTTTGAGGAAATGACGGGCGTGTTGTATCTTTTACAACATGATCTAATGTCTCACATGGCCATATTCGCATTGTGTTGTACTTTCAGGTTAGCAATAACCTACAAATTTAATTTAGGCTTATCTAATTTTGAATTCATCTATTTATACAAAAAAATAGTTTAATTGTGGAAAAGAGTGGTAGAAAACACCATAGGGATCTCAGGACTCACATGAGTGTCTTCACATTGTGTTATACCTTCATGTTAATAGTAACCTCCCATATTAATTGAACCTCAAGTGTTCAATGAAGCCAATTTTTTGAGAGGAAGTGGTGTGGTTTATTTCAATTTTTGATGATTTTCTAGCTTTCTTATCTTATGTTTTCCTGATATGGTCAATAATCAATCTATGTAGAAAATGGTATAACATAGAAGAGAAAATATAGAGGTGGGTAAGAGAATGAAATCATCACTAAGCTAGATATTCCACCGAAAGCTAAATTCTATTAGGGTTTAGGATTTTGGGCATGGACTTTACCTTCCTTCCTCATAACATAATTTGAATTTTAAATGGATGTTTCTACCTTGATCTATGTGATATCTTTATCAATACCCTAACTAAGCTCTCTCCTAGATATTTATACTCTGCAAGGCCCAAAAGACCCTTTAGTTTGGCTTATTATTTCTTGCAATACAAAATCATTCAAATTTTGAACTCGTATAGAAAATTAGTGCTTTACAAAAAATTAAATCCAATAATAGATAACAATTTCCATCTATAAGGATAAGATGGAGACTCGGGACTTAATTATTCCTAACTATATTGGTCTTACAAAAAGTATTAATATTTAATGTATGAAGGCCCCTTTAGCTTCGCTTAGGTAAGGCTAGGGACTTTTACCACTTACTATAATTTCCCTTTGTACTCAAGAAAAATTGGTTTAATAAGCATCATGTACATTTTCCCAAAGCTCGTTTAACCATAGGCAAATATGCAAACCTACAAAATGCATTGAAAAATATATTATACCCTTGGAATGGAAGAAACACTCAAATCAAAGATTAATTACTAATCATAAGTATTGTTTTTTTTGTTGTTTAAATGATTGGTGGTGCCTATGGTGGTGAAGCAACTCAATCTCTAATTGGCATTGTTATTATCTCTAAGGTTGGTAAATAAATGGCTCACTGAACTATAACATGTTTCCCTCATGATTAGGGTTATTTATTTAGATACCTTGTATTGCGCATTCTATTGAAATCCTTTTGGATCAAAATTCATAAGCCCTTCCAACTAGATATGGTATTATATATGGATGTGGGCATGTAGGGATTTTTTCACTTGGCTCATACAAGATCATATCCATACGCTCTCACCTACAACTAACATCTTTTGGTATAATAAATAAGTAGAACTTTTCATCTCCCCTTATATATGATGCATCTCTATTACAAAATAGCACTACGATTGCTTTTAGATATGTAATTGTCCATGTGGGGTTACTAGGATTGGGTATATCTCACAAAGGTTAGAATATCAACATCTTTTGGTAGAATAATATGATGCACCATGAACATCAAACTCTAGATCACACTACGTAAAATCTAGATCAAACTATGGCTAGAACTCAAATTGATCCCACACATAGAGATATTATTCCCCCCGTGAAATTGATTAACTAAGATAATAAGTGGAATGATATAAATTTGAGTAGATATCTACTCTATCTAGGCACACCCATGAGGTAGTGGCAACTCTTCCGCTTCCCAAGAACACCTAGGAGGCAATGGAAACCTTTTCGCATGATAATAGTTCAACGTTCATTTGAAAAAAAAATATAGACATGTAAATAGACAAGTGTACAACATGTAGCATGGTGGATGGTATTTGGATAGACCACATGAGAATATGTTCATAATAATTTGTGCTATAAACAATTGGTAGAGTTCCATGCTTTCTTGTGATCGATGCTTCACATGTATCCACCCATATTGGTCATGGAAATTACTCCAACTTGTCATGGGTTTTGGATTAATTCTCTCAAATGAAATTAAGGCCTATGTTAACCCTAAAAGCCTAATGAGTAATGACATTTCTATTGGTATATTGTTACATAGGCTATAGTATTTCATGGTATCATTTTACTATAATTATACCTTTTGTCTCCTATATATACTAAGGAGACCTAGTCTTAGGATCATCATATCTTGTCTTATACATTGTACTCATTATAAAATTAAGTTTCCCCTTGAATTGAAATCTAATTGTTCTCTTCTTATCACTATTAAAGCACATGTAACATATTGAGTGCCTTAAACCTTGATTAAGGATGCAGGGTATAACTAGACCCAACCTTCATGGTTTATTATGAAGATGGGATTATCAAAATTCCTTTTTTTTATTCTATTTCGCATCATATATATCGTATAGTCATTATACTTGACTCACAACTTGTATTACTATAGCTCACTAATGTCTACTCATTTAGGAGTCTAACAATGCTTTGTATTTTCTTGAGGGTTCATCTTCTATAAAGATAATTTGATTTCATCCAATGTCAACACATTTCTAGAAATATAAATACATTGAATAATTCATTGGATAATTGTGTTTTAGATATACATTTATGACATATGTAAATAAATTTCAACACACATCACATCCATTAAAAGAGATACTAGAAACATAAGGGACATTGAAGATATGGTATATATATAAGAGTTTGGTTTTACAAAATTTGTGCCCGAGACACATGTGGCCACACGGCCTATTATATCCAAAATTTACATGAAAATATGTCTATAATCCTCCTAGTATACTAATCATAGTGCTCATGGTAAAATGCCTCGGCACAGGCTATCTTGCGTAGAAGTCAACTTATGCAACTAGGGACTCCAATAGTGTGTCGTTGTAGTCTCATTGGAAGTTGTTCGACCGTGATTTTAGATATTCCATGTGTCAACCCTTCCATATGAATATCCACCTCTGCTAAGGTCTCAGTCACATTCAGATCCTGTAGTACATCTCGTCTTGCTACAGAAATATGTGTTGGCGCTACTACCTATTGTGGGTCTCCCACACTCTAGAGATATGAGGACCCCACAGGTCTAATAGACCCAACATATGCATGTACAAATTGATAGTTTAGTCCTAGATACATGAAAAACAAAACAAAAAATGTAAAACTTAAAAATAAAAATTTTTCAAGATATCTAACCTATAGCACCCCATCACTCACCATCAGGAACTGCGAGCTCATTGTCTCCATGAAAATCCACTCATGTGTATGGATAATCGTCTATCATAATGAGTTGCCTATGTAGCCATATGAATAAGGATGGTGAGAAGCTTATCACTGACGAACCTACATGTCGAGACATGAGATCGACCCACCTCTTCATCCATGGGACTCTCATATCAATGGGCTTGAGTGTGATATGTTGAGGTTGTATCAATGGAATCATTTCTAAAGCGGAGGAGACTGAGATTGAACCATAGCCAAAATTATTCAATCGTTCATATTTTTCTTTAGTCATTTTCTCTTTAATATTGAACAATATCCCCTCACTCCAATTATGAAATACAAATTTCTTATGCAGACAAAAGTAATCTCCCTAGATTCAATGGTTGAATCTAGTAACAAACAAACAAAATAGTAAATATTTCCTTGAGTTCATTCAAAATTGAATCATAAGCAAAGATGTTGGGATATGAAATCCATAGATTTCAACCGAAATTGTTGATGTATATCCTCGCTATGGTTCGATGAAACTCCTCAATGCTCAAAATCCAGACCTACAAACATACTAACAACAAAATATCAAAAGCATATGATAAATAAATGACTCAATAAAACCCATACTAGTGATCAAGGAAACTAGTACATAATATCATTATCAATGGAAATAAAGAATTAAATACACAATACATCAACGCCATTGAAAAATATGGTAGGAAAGAAACACCCTTTTTTATTAATCTCAAATATGAAGGAGAAATACAACCTTAGCCTTGATGATGTATGCCTCATCCCAATGATCTACAACCCTCTCCTTGGATGACAAGCTTTCTAGCCCTATTCCAACAGCATAAGTTTGCATTCAACAGTCCCCTCTAGCTCTATAGTCTATGTTTAATTTATAGGACAAGAGGAGGAGGTTTGAAATCCTCTTCCTAAGGGATGAGATCCTCAAAAGGAGGGATTAGGGTTCCAAAAACACAAGGAGGTTTCTCCATGAACATAGGGATAAGGCCCAAGTAAGAACAATATAGAATCTTTCAGTTGGGATATATTCCTCCAATAAAGCTTCTAGAAATCACTTTTTACTTTTACTTATGTTAATCGATTTGTGCATTTTTTAGTGGAAGAAAATGTGCAAAATTACGCATGCCACAATGGTAAAAGCTGCACATGCGCAGGTAATTGCTAAAGAAACTATGTAGGTGTTTAAAAATATGTTTCGAGCAATAAAATCCATAATTATTGTAGTCTTTGGGATTTTTTTACTCCCAATTTTGTGGGGGAATGCCTGGAACACTACATTGGATAGTGAGAATCTGGATTGGAGATCATTTTCCTAATGGTAACAAAATGACATGTAAAAAATGCATGTATGACCTATTGGCCACGTGAAGTGTATAACTATTGGCCGAAATAGAAATGATGAATAAGATCGTTCTTAAGGGAAATTGGACCACATATTTTATGTTTATCTTTCCATCCATGTTCAGCTGGGCTCAAGGTCTACAAGGAGCGACAACATAATATTTGACTATTTTTCCACCCCTTCTCATCCTAGTGAAGGAGATGGGGGCACCTCTTCTAGATAAAAAAAAAATCAAGAAATATATGTCCTCAACTTGTATCTCGAGCATATGTGACCCTATTCTGAATTCCTGAGCTTGAACATCCCATGCATGTACAAGATATTCTAGTTGCTCCATATATTGCCTCTCCTAGGAAGCCAGAATAATTTCGATGGAATAATTTCAGTAATCCACAACCTCTTAATTCACAGATGATAGCAGGGTCATTTGTTGCATTCATATATTGTTCTTCATGTTCTCTTTCCCTGCATATAAAATCCATTTTGTTCTAATGAAGTCCTCGAACATCACTAGGAGATTCATTAAGAGCCATTTCACACAAAAAAACTTGACAAATTTTGAGGAAAACTGGTAAATTGAACTTGGGAATTGTGTCCAACGCACCCTCCCAAGGGAGACAGTGCATTGCAATGTTGTCCCTGGTATAATTCACCCCATATCAATGCTCATTTCGGCCTTCTCAAGGTGCGTTTATCCTGGGGCAAAGTATTAGAGCCCTAGGACCCTCAAAAACCATGAAAACATGCATGAAATCACGAAATGTAGTCATAAAATGAAAGAGAAAGGTTTTAGTTCCTACCTAGAAGTGACGATGCCTAAAATGATCCACCGGATTGACCACCATCTGCAACAAAATATCGAGGGAAAAAATACTCATAACTCAAACTTCAAAGGGTAAATGTGAAATGGTAAAAATGAAATGTCATTTTTTGTTTATAGCCATTCTTATCATTATTTTATTGATCATATTTAATGTTTTGACCTAGGAATGACTCATTTTTGTCATGAAACGGGTATTTTTAATATTTTGATGGTGTTCTGAGCAAGTTAAAAGTTGTTTAAAGGATTTTGTCATGTTATAAATCATTTTGACTAGAGATCATACTTTTATCACTTTTTCGGGTTCTGTAAACTGACGAAAAAGGAAACCCTTGGAGTTTTGTTTCAGCTCTTTTCATACTCCCAAAATATGAAATTATTTTCAAGCACTTGTCTTTACGAACTCATTAAAGTAAATGAAAATACGT
This sequence comes from Pinus albicaulis, assembly GCA_034641835.2. Taxonomy (NCBI): domain Eukaryota; kingdom Viridiplantae; phylum Streptophyta; class Pinopsida; order Pinales; family Pinaceae; genus Pinus; species Pinus albicaulis. Next base: position 568,132,072 of record CM076583.1, on the reverse strand, counting down.
CTACTCAGTATAATTTTAAACCTTTTTCCGAACTGAGATATACTATTTATGAAAAATGAATATCTTAGTCAATCATGGCTAATAGGTTCTCCTCGGTATCATTTTTTTCCTTTTCGGACTCAAGAGACTATCTACAAAAAGGAACCTTTGGAGTTTTATTTTTTGTCTCTTCTTCAAACTATCTAAACATGAAAAATATGTCAATTTTTAACTTTGTTGGACTCGATAAAACATCAATGGATTCATCAAACATGACGAGATCGAACCACTCCTTATTAGGATTCGTTAAACATACGCATAGGGATTCTTCTAAAGGATGAACTTACAGATCAAGCATAAGTTATCCTCTTCAAGCTTGTTAAAAGATAAAGAGGTATTGATGGGAAATGGTTGGAGAAATTGGCAAAACAAGGTACTCCACTTGTTAATGGAAGTGAGTCACTTTTGAACATGGCACTCTTCCATTTCAAATTCATGGTTGTTGGGTTTGGAAATCTACTTGTATTTGGATTAATCACACTGTTTTAAAGCCTCCACTTTAAGTTTTGGGTCAGTTCTTCCAACACCATTTAGTGTCCTCGATGTGTTCAAGATAATTCATTCAGACGATATTTTCTACAATAATCTTAAGCCTTCATTACATGTATATCATTCTCGTTCCAGTTTTGTATCTGCATCATTTTGTCTCAAATCGTGATACCTATTTCATGTTTTTGATGGGGGATACATTAAGGCCCTCATGTGATGGGTCGCTTTCTATCCACATCAACTCATTATCCAGGAAGTTGACTTAGAAACATCCTCTCAATACCTTGTTGCTTGCATAAATCATTGGCAAGTTTCCTCGCTCTCGAAAAAAGGTTTACATCAATGGCCTTCGACTGATAGATTATGTGTGGTGTTCTACTTCAACTCATTCATTCACACCATTGAGATTGTATTGTAGTACCTTGAGAGTGTTACACAGCATTTTTTCATTGTCCCTGCAATCCCCATCTCGCCCATTGGAGGGCCATTTCCATGATCAATAAGCAGTGTCATGCCTTGCAAATACCATCATTGTGTCTCTTCACATGAGAGTAATATTCCTTCTGTTGAAAATTCCCTGAGCAGAGACTCAAAAACCCTTGTTTTTTCCTTGGTGCGGGTAATCAGTTATGCCCTCACGTCGAAGAGGAATATAAACACTGGGCCCCATGCCAGATGGCACTCTATCCCAGTTTACCACCTATGCCAAGATGTTTATGGAATGTTTTTTAAAAAAAGAGGCGGTGATTCCACCCCAACCACCTCGAGGATGAGTCATTGGGAGTGGTTTAACTGATAAACCATGGACTACCTCCTTTAGGTTTATGGTTTCCACCTCTTATGGGAACTCCCTAAAGAATAGGCCTCCCTCCCACCTTTGTAGGGATCCTAACCTCCTCCTTTTCCTCTATAAAATAAGCTATCTCTCTTAGAACAAGCTAGCTGAACTTGGAGAATTAGACATACTATAGCTGAATTACTAGAGAAGATAGAATAAGAAGGAATTACGTTGAGGAAGCTTGAGTCCATGACTTCTGAGAGATATTGAGTCCATGCCTTCATCCCGTTCGAATTCCCTGACGAGCATCCGAGACGCGCTTCGCCTGAACCCCACTGGAGGAGACAGTGACGTCAAAGCATCGGTTGTGACTCTTCCTTCTATTCATTTATATACATGACTATTGTTTGGTTCCACTGTTTTGTTATGATGTTTGTTTAACACAATATGTTTAGCCTTCTTTGACTAGCTAATAGTTATGAATGAAATGTTGTTATCTTGTATGTTGTTCTTGTTTCTTTTTCTATGTACAGGTATCCAAGCGTAATGGCGAAAGGATTGTGACTTGCCAAGGTAGGAGCGAGAGGCCACCACTACTACAGCAACAACGACAGCGTTGGATTCCAGGTAGGTCGATCTATTGTGTCCCTTTTTCATTTAATAATTAGGAAGCAACACTTTAGTGTGTCCCTTTTTTTCTAAACCCACTCTAGGGCTAGAGGGAGCATCTATGTCCGCAGTGAGGATTTACCTGCATAACAATTTGGCGACTCCACTAGGGATCAATGCGAGTTTGTCGTTTTATTTTGTTGGGTCAGTTTCAATTATTGATTTAGTTAACTATATTTTCTAGTTTTCTTGCTTAGTTTTCATTCTTTGTTCAGCTCCAGAGTGTCAAGATTGACCTATGCTCATTAGGTTTTGGTTTTTCCTCTTTTTCCCATAGTTATCTGGCTTGGCACGCTTTTCCTATGAACAGTCACACCGATTGGCACAGGTTTCTCTTTTTTCAGTTGCGCCAACCCCTGTATGGCATGGATTACATCCTTATAGTCATGCCAACCCCTGTAGGAATTGGTTTGACCTCCTTAATGAGTCTTTTGGCCAATTGTGCTTGCTTCTAGGTTATTTTTTATGCATAATTATGCCTTTGGGATTGTTTTGATTACTGTCAACTTGCTTTTCTCAGTCATTTTTCCATCTTCTTATCAGTGTCAGTTGAGGCCCTTAGGTTTTCTAGGTGTCCTAGTGCACTGAGCCTTCTGTTCAAAAATCAAGTCGGTTTAATTGTTGTCAGTCTCATTTGTGAATTGATTGCACTTAGTTTTCTTGATCTGTTTGAGTGATTGCTTTGGTTGCAGAGTCATTTTTTTTCGATTGATTCTTCGCCTTATTGCTCTAAGCATAGATTACATTCCTTGTTTTGGATCATTTTGAAAACTTTCTCTTGGTTTTAAATATTGCGACGTTAGTTTGATTGCTTTCTTGTGTTTGTTTCGCATTTCATTGGATCATTCAATTTTGATTCCAACACAACACTTAAGCTAGTGTTTGCTTTCATTTTTTCATGTAAGTAGTGCATCATGTTCTTCTTTTCATTGAAAATATTTATAAAAAAAAACATATTTTGCATTATTTCTTTGCATTGAAAGTGAAAACTCTTTTTCATAACTAGCATTTTATTATCTAGGAAAGAGTTTCATTTTCGATTTATTATGTTAGATGCATTAGTGGATTTCTTCGCATAGTCTCATTGTTTGCTTTTGTTTGAAAGATCTCTATCCTTCTCATAACTAGCATTCATTGAATCGGAAATAATGTTCATTTGCATATAGATTGGATTTAGGAATTTTGAGATCCAAAATCTATAGGACCTTAAAACTGAAACATAATCCAAGATCAACTTTAAAATTTATTTAATTAACCTAGGGAAGCATTGAAACCTAACAAAACATTTTTAGTGGTCTAGGCTAGAGACGTGTTCTGGCGTCTTAAAACCTAGTAGTTGTCATTCACCATTTGGCTTTAGACAACGCTAGTATAGACTTGTGCTCCCCGTATAGTCGCGTATATAAAGGGATACCCTTCTAGGTTTCAATCCTTTTATCCATAGGAAGTCGAGTCTGCCGCCTTGTGACTGTGATACATTGAACACACCATTCGGGGAGACTACCTGCACGTACGTCAAGTCCTTGGTCATTTCTGTTTCATTTGATCACCAAGGTGTATATGGAAATTCACAGAAACCCGGTATACCCTCTTGCTTAGTATTCCAGAGTAGTCATTTTGATCTTTTCATGACTCTTTAAAAAGAGAAGAGATCGTCGAGCACTTGTCCTTTCACGTTCATTTAAAATTGAAAGAAAATAGAGTCATATTTGGCCTGTTTCTCGATTCTTTAAAAATGAAACCGAAAAATATGGTTTCAATGTCATAAAATTAATCACCTACAATCACATGCCCGTTAAAGTTTTATTACTTGGCCTATTGTTTTTCCTTGGTTTTGATCTTGGATTCCTTGATTGGTTCTCTTTTTTCCTTTCTATTTTGATATATGGTCACGGTCATGGAACCACCGGTTTCATCGTCCTCACTACCTCCTAGTGGTAGTTCTTTCCCGGACGTTTCTTTTGAAACTCCTCAGTCCACTAGGTCTATTGAGTTCTCGCAGCCTATTTTTCCGTCTGTCTTGCCTCTTGCTACTTGATCTCCTCCTAAAGAGCCAGTTGAGTTCATTTTTCCTCCTTCTGGTGCTTGGTCTGGTTTTGGGGAAGAAGGAGATTTTCATCCTCTTACGTCGGGCTCGCCATTTTTTGCTGTTGTTGTGCCTCCTAGTCCCCGTATTCTTTTCGAAGATATTACGGCAGAGTCATACATGGATTCATCTTGTCCTGTTGGTAGTGAAGGAATTCCTATTTCTACAGGAGAATATCAGCTTTTTCCAGAAGATGTCCCTCATGTTTCTACTCAGTCTTCTCCACCATTGGTGTCACTTCCACTTGGATATAGGTCCTTGAGTCATATTATGTCTGGTGTTGCCTCCATTGCAGAATCCAGTACAGTAAATCCTCCTCAGAGTTCAGTCCTACCTTCGTTAGGACTATCACCTTCGACACCTGGTTCGTTGGTTACTGTTACATTTGTTCTAGTCCAACCGACAGTGTGTGTGGCTTCATCCACTCCTGTTGTTACCCGTCAGTCATCAGGATATTTTCACACCCAGACATCTATTTTTCTCAATCCTACGTGGCCTGTTAATCCCGGCCTAGGTAGCTCACAAACCCGTGCCATGGAAATCTTGTATACCTCTACCGCGCTTCTGGTTTCTACCTATGTGTTTGACGAGAAGATGTTGGATATTCACCGACGTTATGCTCCTTCGACGAAGGCCACGCCTGCTTCGAGTGATGTTTCCACTACCCCTGTGATTCCTGGCGGTCTTACTTTTGAAGAATATCTGTTGGTTGTTCAGCAACAGAGTTCTCAGGGATCCCTGCAGCCCCAGGCTCCTGGTAATCCTCTTTTTCATCACTATGATGTTGTTGGTAACCCTATTTATTCATATCCGCTTCATTATGATGAACATGGTAATCTGGTCTATTTTCCTCCTACTGATCCTTATCAGACCGTTTCTCATTTTAGACCTACCTTGCTTGTGCAACCCTCTGGCTTGCAAGGACAACCCCCTATGGAACAACCTTTATCTTAACAAGGCTCTGCTTCTGGTCCACAGGGACAACCATCCAGTCCATAAGGCCAACCTTTACAAGGGAAACCTTTTATCCAACATGGACAACCCTCCAGTATTTTTGGTCAACCTCTTAATCAACCAAGACTCTCTTATGCTCCTGGGGGGAAAATCTACCCACCAAAGGGACAACTTGTTACACCACAACAGTAGCCACATTCTCAATATGGCCTGAATGTTGTGCAACCAAGACAACCCTACAGTCCTTCTCCCGGTCAACCTGGTTATCAGGGACAACCTGGTCCATCATAACCATCGAGCCAATTGTTCCCACAAGGCCAACCCCGTGGCCCTCAGTATTCGGCTCAACTTGCTCAGCAACCAATTCAACCTGCTCCTCAGTCGGTTCCGTCATTTCAGCAGCTTGTTCTACCTATTTATAGTCAGCCAGGTTTACCCGCTCAGCATTCTGCTCAACCTGCTCAGCCGGGTCTGCCTGTTCAACCGCAAGGCACTTACTACCCTCAAGGTTCATATCAACCAGTATATAGTGCACCTCAGGTTCCTTACCCTCAAAATCAACCAGTCTATCATCAACCTCAAAGCCATGCTTACATTCCATAGCAGACTCCATACGCTGCTCAGCAAGGAACTCAGTGGTCTACTCCGACTCAATATCCTAGTCCTCAACCCCAGTATCAACCGACTTATCCTGCTTCTAATCCCTATGATCTGAATCCTTCGGGATAGAATGTATGGGGACAAAATCCTGCTTGGACTGGGTAGAATGTATATGCAGGTCCTTATCAAAGACCTTCGATGACTTTCAACACTCAATTACCATTTCTTGCTATGTTGGAATTACCTGATGTATCAAAGTTGACGAACAATCCCATTCTTCATAACCCATATTGGCCTCTGGTTCCGACCAAGATTCCTGGTGATTGTCCTAAATTTGAGGGCAAGTCTGGAGAAGACCCCCAAGCGCATGTTATGACTTAACATTTGTGGTGTTCCTCTAACTCTTGGGTTGACGATTCTATTAGACTCCATCTTTTCCAACGAACTCTTACTGGTGCCGCTGCAAAGTGGTACATTGAGCTTTCTCGTGGCGTCTTCCAAGATTTCAATTCTTTAGCCATGGCATTCCTTACGCACTTTCAGTTACCAATCCGTTATGAGACCGGGACGCACCTCCTCACTTCATTGAAATAGGACCAAGCTACTCATATCTTGGATCATATTCATGAGTGGAGACGTCGTCGTCACATGATCAAATTTGAAATTCCTGAACAGCTTCTAACTCATTGGTTCACCACCTCCTTTTTCAATTAGATTTCCAAATACATGGCTATGGGGGCATGTGTAACCGAGGAACAAGCCATTTCTTACGCCCAATACCTTAATATTGTGTACTCTCAGTCTGGAGCATTATATGATATCTTGCCTAATGCTCCCCAACCTGGAACTTCTAAGCCACCAGTGACTCCATCTGTCGATGGTATTATTGGTTCTGTGTCTTAGACTTCTTAGAAGTCTTCGTCGTCTTCAAACACTGGGAAGTCTAAGTCCACTTCTTCCAATAATGTTGCTTCTTAATCTACTTCGAATTATGGTAAACCCACAGAGGTTAATTCCATTTAGGCCAATCCTACGGATAATGCTTCTAAAGGTAAGAAAAAGGGTAAATGTAAGGCCAAATTCAATACCCCGAAACAGGATTCTCAGAAACCTTGTGTTGGCGATGGTTCTCAGCACAAACCGAAGTACCCTTGTTTGATTTGTGATGAAGAGCACTTCACCAAGGACTATCCTCAACGATCTGAAGTGAGTCGGTTTCTCAAAGGCACCCAAGGAACTCTGGCTGTTCTTCAAGAACCTTTCCCATCTCAGTAGACTCAGATGGTAGAGCAACCTCTTTCCTCTGCCCCATTTGGCTCTCAGGTGTTCATGATGAACGGTTCTGCCACTGTTTCTATTGCTACTTGGTCAAAATATTATACTGGATCTCATTAGGCCACGGGGAAGGAGATTTATGATGGTCCTCCTCCTCTGCCTGTTACTGGTCCTCTTGAATTTGAAAGGCCCAATGTTGAGTTCATTGTGCGACCACCTTCCAAAGTTGTACTCCGCAAGTCTTCTTATAAACCCAACGCCCGTGCCGCTCACCATTACAATATTGTTGATGATTTGGCTTAGGTTTCGTCCGCGATGTCCGTGTTAGAAGTACTTCAGAGTTGTCCATCACAGTGAAGAGCTTTGTTACCTGATATTGGTGGGATTGATCCTGCTGATACTAGCCTTCTTGCTTTTGATCTAGAGAATTTCGTTCCATGACTTCTGCATCAGATTGCGCTCATTATTCAAGTTTTTATTAATGGTCTCGACATCCATAGAGCAGTTGTGGATGAAGGTGCATCAACCTGTGTCATGTCATCTTCATGTTTAAAAGCCATTGGTTCTCCAGCCCTAAATTCATCACCAAATGCCCTAGAAGCATTTGATGGAAGAGAATAAAAACCTTTGGGTGTTCTCGCTAGTTTACCAATTACTTTGAAAGGGAAGAAATTCAATGTCGAGGTCGAATTAGTTAACGCTAAAATCAATTATAATCTTCTCCTTGGTCGCAGTTGGACTCACGCCATGTTATGTGTTCCTTCCACTCTCTTTCATGTTTTGAAATTTCAGCATGAAGGAAATATTGTTACTATTGATCAATTGTCTTTCTTCACCTCTTCTTCCGAGAACAACATTCCGTATGTGGATCAGATTCCTACTCCCTACGAGAGCATAGGGTCGGGTCTTTTTAAAGATCCTGCCCTCATGGGTATTTTTCCTCTTCCTCCATCGAATATTGTTCAGATTCATATGATCTCTCAGCTTGATGACCCGTGGATTATTCCTTCCCCTGAACATATTGATTCCTTTGGAGATTCGATGCCTTTGAGTCCAATTGATATTTATTATTGTGAACTTATTACTACTTTGAAACTTTCATCCTCTGATTGTGCTCCTTTGAGCATGTCTCTTGACATTTACTCTCAATCCCCTTGGCTTGGTGATTTAGATTCGCCTTATCCTTTGAAAGAAGTGTTTCCTTCCAATGAAGCCATCGCGGAAACCATGTCTCTTGAAGATCTGTCGTGGAATGACGGTCATCATCGTTCCTTGTTTATGCCTGGCCTCGGGGCCATGTTTACTTGTCTTGAGCATTTTTTATCTCAGGTTCCTTCTCCTCCACTTCAATTGCCTGTTTTGACACATGACATCTTTACGAATGGTAACTTGAGTAACATTACACAGACAGTTCCTATTGACATTTCCGTTAAACCGAGAATCGTCGAGAACATCCATATTTGGGTTACTTATTCTTCTGATGAAGTCCAAGTTTATACTAGCCTTTTTAGCGAGTTCCGTGATGTATTTGCATGGTCCTACGAAGAAATTCCTATCATTGATCCTAGTATAGTGGTGCATGAAATTCCTACTTATCCCAGTTCGAAACCTGTTCTCCGTCGTCTTCATCCGGTGCACCCTAGAAAATCTGCCGCCATTAAGGCTGAAGTTGAAAAAAAAATTAGAGCTGGTTTTATTTATCCGATTCCTTTGACAGAATGGGTATCTAATATTGTTCTTGTAGGTAAGATACAAGGAACTATTCGCACCTATGTTCATTACCGTGATATTAATCGAGATTTTCCTAAGGATAATTATCCTACACCTTTTATCGATCAAATCATTAATGACTCTACCGGGAGTGAGATCTTTTCCTTAATGGACAGTTTTTCTAGTTACAATTATATTAACATTCTCCCGACTAATCAACATAAGAATAACTTTATCTGTCCTTGGGGTACTCTCGCATATAAAAAGCTCCCTTTTGGCTCAAATAATGTTGAGGCTACGTTTCAGAGAGCGATGTCATATGCTTTCCACGATATTCGACACATCGTTCAGCCTTATCTAGATGACCTTCCTACTCATTCAGCTAAGCGTATAGACCATCCTGACCATCTTCTTCATACTTTTCTTCGTTGTCGACGTTACAACATTCAGATTAATCCGCACAAGTGTGTCTTTTGCATTGATTCTGGTAGACTCTTAGGGTTTATCGTATCCAAAGACGGAATTCGCCTCGATCCACTCAAGGTTGAGGCTATTATCAATCTCCCCTCTCCCTCCTCATTACATCAGTTGCAGAGTTTGCAAGGTAAGGATAATTTTCTACGTCGTTTTATTCCTAAATATGCAGAAGTGGCTAGAGGATACACGCACTTATTAAAGTAGGGCATCCCATTATGTTGGGATGATATTTCTCAAAAGTATTTTGAGGCCCTGAAGACGTTGCTTGTCAACACTCCTCTATTGTGTCCTCCTAACTATCATCGTGATTTTTCCCTTTATTTAGCCACCGCTTTTAGTATGATTGTCATGGTTCTGGTACAAGACGATGATGATGGTAACGAGCATGTTATTTATTACTTGTCTCGTAACCTTCTCGACCCAAAGACACGCTATGCACACGTCGAGAAGTTAGAGTTAGCTGCAGTTCAAGTCATTCAGCATTTTTGTCATTATATTCTTTTGCATATAGTGACTGTGATTTCCGATTGCAACCCCATGACCTATATATTGTCTTGACAATTGCTAGGGGTCAAATACTCAAAGTGGATTTTCATCCTCCAAGGGTTCGATTTGGAATTTACTACTACCAAGTCGAATAAGTCATTAGTCTTTTTTTATTTGATTTGTTCCCTCCCTTCATACTCTCCTTTGTCTCGTTCTAAGGAATACATGCCAAACGACACGCTTTTCTTGATTAGCACCCTCGATCCATGGTACGGTGATATCATCGTTTATCTCAGGACTTCTACTTTCAGATCTGAGTTGACGAAGGATGCCCGCTGACGCATCCATCATCAATCGCCACCTTATAGTATAGTCGGAGATACCCTCTATCGTGTCGGAGTGGATTCCATTCTTCGTCGATGTTTGACCCTTGAGGAAGCTCAGAAATTCCTCAATGACTGTCACAGTAGTGCCTATGGCGGTCACATGTCTAGTTATGCCACTGCACAAAATATTCTTTGTGTTGCTTATTTCTGGCCTTCTATCTTCAAAGACTGCATTGTCGCGGTTCGTAAATGTCATGATTGCCAGGTTTATCAACGCAAGAATCATGCGCCGCCTGTACCTCTTCATCCTGTCATTATCGTTGGTCCCTTTGCAAAGTGGGGCATCAATTTTATGACATGTAACCCTCTCTCAGCCGGGGGGCATGCTTATATTATCGTAGCCGTGGACTACTTCACTAAATGGGCCGAAGCAATGCCTACACTTGCCGCTGATCGTAAGACAGCTGCTCAATTCATATTCAATCATATCATTGCTAGGTTTGGTTTCCCTCAAGCCATCATTACCAATCATGGTTCCCATTTTCGGCATTACATGGTGGCTGAGTTGACTTCTAAGTTGGGTCTGTGTCACGACAACTCAACGTCGTACTATCCTTAGGCCAATGACCAGGTTGAGGCTGTGAACAAATTTCTTGTTACCATGCTTCAACGCATGATTGGGATCCATAAATCCAATTGGCATCTCATGTTATTTTCATCTCTTTGGGCATACCGAACCTCAGTTAAGAGTGTAACCGAATTCACCCCTTTTCAGTTGGTTTATGGTCTGGAAGCTACTCTTCCGATTGAATGTGAAATACCTTCGCTCAATTTGGTTGTTGAATTATTGTTGAACACTTCACCAGAAGAAGAGCGTCTCCTTTATCTTGAAAGGATGGATGAAACCTACCGCTTTGTTGCTCTGGTTATTGAAGCACAAAAAAAGCGGGTCAAAGATCATTTTGACCAATAATTTTCCCCTCGTTCTTTCGTTGAAGGAGATCTCGTCCTCCTATACAACCAATCTCATGATAAGCTGGGGGCTGGTAAATTTCAACCCATGTGGCATGGGCCTTACATCGTCAAATGCATATTGCAGAATGGGGCCTATGAGCTCATTGATTATGAAGGTCATCCTTTAGAACAACCCAGAAATGGGTTGTATCTCAAAAAGTATTATGTGTGAGTCATTCATGCATGATTTATGTACATAGGTGTTTTTTCATTGTACATGTTTTTATTTGGTGTGTTTTGCGAGAATTTTCCTGCTTATTTGGGTCTTGCTTATTTTGTGCAGATGTCTAATTCCCCTTATGTCAGTTTCACAGATGGTGCTTCCCGTAGTACCAGGAACTTGTCTTCGACAGCCTGGGTAATCTATGATCCTGTTGGTGAGTTTATATAACTACAAGGTATTTCTCTAGGATGAAATACAAACGATGTCGCTGAATATTGTGCTTTCCTTGAACTATTAACCGAGGCAATCAATCTCGGTATACGTGCATTTCTTGTAAATCTAGATTCACAGCTTGTTGTTCTACAACTCAATGGTCATTATTCATTTACAAACCCATACATTTTGAGATTGTATTTACGTATTCGTTTGTTGGAAAGAAATTTTGATTTTATCACATATCAACATATTCCTAGACGAATGAATGCATTAACTGAAATAGTGGCTAACATTGTATTAGATAGACATTTGTGTAAATTATAAAATCATCATCATGTGAAAAGACCCATATATGAAACTATATGTATATATATATATATATATCACGTGTTTCATTAGTGTGCATCATCCATTCAAAAAATATGTGTGTTTCTGTTACATCCTGAGACACCTTGTCTCTCAAAAATTGCAGGTATAATGCCTAGGTGTCTAATCGGCATGATGCTCATGATAGCATGTCACTGCCCGTACAAGCCACCTCAGAAAGCGGTGAATACGGCTTGGCACCCCGAAGGTATGTCTTTGGTAGGCGCGAGGAACATCGTTGAATCATGCAGAATCCAAGACTCCACGTGTGATCCCCTCTAGGATACGCACGAGCTCCTATTCCTCGCTTCCCTCGCCATGAGGGTCAAAATCACGAGGAATTCACCTCGCCATCAGAGACATACCCGCGGGTCTCTTTGGGCCGACATCTGAAAATACATGGATTTAATGTTAGAACATAGATATACAAAAAAAATTCATAATACTCATGAAAATTAAAAATGAGTCTTACCCAAATATTCATCCCAATCCTCTCCCTCCAGGAGTGGGAGGTCCGGATTACCAATAAAATCTGTACCAAACTAGGGCTAGTCCTCCATGACGATCAACTGTTGGTGGAGCCAATAAAAAAACTCCGGTCTCCAGGACATTTTTTGACCGCGCCCTGCCCTTGGCATTAGAGCTGCCCATCGGGCCATCCGTGGTTCTCTCACTGGTGGTGTTGGGACTATGACCTCCTGACGTTGAAAAATTGGTAGTCATTTCAGGAAGAATGATACCAGGATAGACCCATAACCAAATTGCTTCAATTTTCCCATCTTGCATTTTGTTAGCTGGCGTTTCATGTTTATTTTCACGGCCTCTGCCCAATTATAGATGATCAGTGTCAAACAGTTTACAGAAAGAAGCAACTGTGTTTTTATTGCTTCGTGCAGTGCTTGCGATCCCGCAGCTCATGTGATGGTCTGTAGCACTAATTTTAGTGCTAGGTCTAGGATAGTTTGGATATCAACTTTCCCACTTCTTGTTCCCTTTCGTACCCCTCGACATACTCTGTCCATCACCATGGACATGATACTCTCCATGCAAGGTCGGTTACCAGTTAGGATCGGTGTTGTTCCCCTCTGCGACAATCCTGTGATAAAGTAGACGTCAGAAACATCAATCTCAAGTTCTTGATCTCAAAGGACAAAATTTTCTTGGTCTTCATCCCATATGCTGTTCAAATATTGTAACAGCTCTGGTTGAGCACGGTGATCCAAGTGGATATCGGTGGCCTCCCACCTATTCCATTTAGACTGGCAACATCAATTCTTTCAGTTTTTTAGCTTCAACACAACTTACAAACTAAAATAACTGATGGTGGATATCGGTGGCCTCCCACCTATTCCATTTGGACTGGCAGCATCAATTATTTTAGTTTTTTAGCTTCAGCACAACTTACTATTTTTAGCAAGTTTTTAGGCCCTGCACACCTGGAGCTGTTTTGGGGACTTAATGATCCAAGTGGATATTGGTGGCCACCCACCGAGTCCATTTGAACCCCCACCATCAGTTCTTTCAATTTGTAAGTTTCAGCACAACTTACTATTTTTAGCATTTTTTTGGGTCCTGAACTTCCGAAGCCATTTTGAGGCCCTAAACAACGTTTTTTTGGGAAAATAGGGAGCAACATGAGTCAGAGACAAGTCGTATTCCTTGGATAGATCTTTCTAACAAGCTATTGAGCGTGTCAAATAGAGATCGGATGCCAAATTTACGTCCCTGGGAAGTTGAAACACCAATTTACCCAAATGGGACCCACAGTTTTGGCGCTTCATCTCCTAGGGTTAGGTTTTTGGATGTTTCAGATTTTACATTGTTTCTCAATAATAAATAGGCCTTCGAGCCTCATTTTAACATAGTTCAGGGGGTTTGGAGCCAATACATATCTTCTCAGAGATAAGCGCTACCAGTGCCCTAGCTCGCTTGTTCCCATCATTTCAGTTCGGTAACACAGTGGGGAGGCCTGTAGCCGACACATCTCTTCTCAGAGATACGCTACCAATGCCCTCGCTTGCTCATTTCCATTATGTATCATTGTAACATAGTTCAGAGGCCTCTAGTTGCCACGTCTCTTCTCAGAGATACACCTACCAGCGCCCTAGCTATTTATTTCAGTCATTTGTTTTATTAATAAAATGAAGCATTATTTCCACTGCATCTTTGTATCTATGGTTATATGTGTATTTTGTTGTGTTCTTGCATAAATCCGGATCACACGGAGACACGGTGTCAAGAATAACTTCTTCAATCCACAGTCCCTGAGAGCATCCATGCATCTCTCATTCTCCATGGCAAGCTCGTCTTCTTTGCTGTGTTCCCGTTCTTTCCATTCTATCACCATTTTGCTGCTTTCTACCTGTAAACACATTAATATGAATGGTATTAACCTTTTTGAAGCTTGAATTTGTGAATGATTGGGGTTTGTGACTTGCATTTTGCACACAAAATGTTTTGCGTCGTTGGCGCAACCGTTTCCCAAATAGTCGCGCCAATGGGCGCGCCCTAGTGTAAAAAATTGGGCAGTTGGCGCAACTTCGTGCCTGAAACCCGGGCCAACCGTCGTGCCTTAATTTTCATATTTCCTCTCCCATAATTCAAAATTGGAAGTTTCAGGTAGTAATAAATGACTCAAAATAAAGAGAGAGATCTCAGCTCTTACCTAGAACTGACGGATTTGAGATTGGTCTGCTGGATTGTCCGCTATCGTTGTCGCAAAATCACACAGTAAAATGGGGAACTATTTGCTCCACAAGAGGTAAAAAGTGAAAAGTAATTATTTTTACCATTTTTGGCATTTTATAACTTTTTACAACCCTAATTAGGTTTTAAGACATGTTTCTCGATTATTTTATTATATTATTTTCAAAAATTGGGTTTTACACATGTCTCTTATGTAGCAACAAGTTTTCAAGACATAGTGATGGAGTAACGAGTTAAATTTTATACTTTTTCAGACTTGGTAAAAACACGAAAATTTCACTGCTGGAGTCATCTTTCAGCTCTTTTCTGACTCTCTAAAATTGAAAAGATTGTCGAGACTCTTGTCATTTCCAACTCGTTAAATGGCTGCGAAGCGATATCTACTCAGTATATGTTTACCCCATTTTCGGGCTGGGATAGATTATTTATGAAAAAAGGAATACCTTAGCCTATCGTGACTAAGAGGTTCTTTCATATATTGTTTTCTACCTTTTCAAATCTGAGAGACTATTTGCGAAAAGGACCATGATGGAGTTTTCTTTTCTACCTTTTTTTCAAAATCTCTAAACATGAAAATATACCGAGTTCTCCCTTTGTCAGACTCATTAAACCCTGATGACATCGGATTTTGTCGCCATGACATTACTCAAGTTCCTCCTTCCTAGGGCTCGTAAAATGTACTAGGTTGGATTTGTCTAAAGGAAAAACTTACAGCACAAGAATATGCTATCCCCTTCAAGCTTGTTTTAAAAATAATTGGGGTACTCGCCAGAAATAGTGGCAGAAAATGGAACGAAGTTTTAGTTATGTTGGTAGTATGTCACTCTTGAACATGGCACTTATCTGCATTCATGTCGGGTTGGGGACATCTCATTTCATCATTTTTGCGTCCATGGGTTTGGGTAATCTCTTTTGACCTCTCATTTTCTCTTTGCCACATCATCATGACCTCAGATCCTTTGATGTCAAATACTGCCAAATACAGTGTCGTGCTACTGATATGTTCAAAAGAAGTTTGCCTCTGCAGTTTTCAACCTCCCTCTGATTCTCTGTTGGTCCTGTTTCACTACTATCATGTTCCTCTGTCTCGTATTGATGATGTGGGAAACATTATGGCCCACCTTCGATCAGGTCACTTCCTGTCGACCTCAGCTCATTATCCAAGAATTTGATCTAGAGACTCTATCCTGGTACCTTGGAGCCTGCATGCCTTAATGGCAGGTTTTTCACATTCGACGCAAGGTCCACATCATTAGCCTTCGATCAAGTGATTATGCGGATTTTTGACGCTAGATTAATGTTCACATTTCGTGGATTGTACTAGTTGTACCTTGAGAACCATTTTCATTATTGGTGGTTTCTCTCGTGCATGTTAATAGAGTTCATCATTGGCTAGTAATTAGGTGATTTTCTTGCATGTTCGACTTTAGCTCATATATTCGCATGCTTTAATTTTTACTTGTTTAGGTTGAGATGAAGCGCAAGACCCTGGATTTTGTCTAATAAAATCTAGGTTATGGATTTGGTGGATTATCATGACTTATTTCATGACTCTTTTGATTGGATGGCTGCGACCCTACCTGAGTCTATTTGTTGATCCTTACTGTTGGATGGTTGCGTCCATACCTCAGATATCAGTTTTTATATATACTCTATTATGGATGGTTGCGCCCATACCACATACTCATGTATCAAAGATATCAGTTGTATTCATAATTGTAGGTTTTCCAACAGCGGTGTTTGGTTCAAACGCGTTCTCATAAAGCATTTCGCCCCTCCCTCTCCCTTGGACCTCATGCTTTAGGGAGCATCTATTACATAGAATTTTTTCATTGTCCCTGCAATCCCCATCTCACCCATTGGAGAGTCATTTCCATGATCAATAAGCAGTGTCATGCCTTGAAAATGCCATCATTGTGCCCTTTTACATGAGAGTAATATTCCTTCTGTTTACAATTCCCTGAGCAGAGACTCAAAAACCTTTTTTTTTTCCTTGGCACTGGTAATCAGTTATGCCCTCGTGACGAAGAGGAATATTAACACTGGGCCCCGTGCTAGATGGCGCTCTGTCCCATTTTACCACCTGCGCCAAGCTATTTGTGGAATGTTTTTTAAAAATAGAGGCAGAGATTCCACTCCAACCACCTCGAGGATGATTCATTGGGAGTGGTTCAACTAATAAACCACGGACTACCTCCTTTAGGTTTATGGTTTCCACCTCTTATGGGAAGTCCCTAAATGATAGGCCTCCCTCTCACCTTTGTAGGGATCCTAACCTCCTCCTTTTCCTCCATAAAAGAAGCTATCTCTCTTAGAACAAGCTAGCTGGACTTGGAGAATTAGACATACTATAGATGAATTACTAAAGAAGATAGAATAAGAAGGAATTACATTGAGGAAGCTTGAGTCCATGACTTCTAAGAGAGCTTGAGTCCATGCCTTCATCCCATCTGAATTCCCTAACAAGCATCTGAGATGCGCTTCGCTTGAACCCCGCCGGAGGAGACTGCGACGTCAAAGCATTGGTTGTAACTCTTCCTTCTATTCATTTATATACATGACTATTTTTTGGTTCCACTGTTGTGTTATGATGTTTGTTTAACACAATATGTTTATCCCTCTTTTACTGGCTAGTATTTATGAATGAAATGTTGTTATCTTGTATGTTGTTCTTGTTTCTTGTTCTATGTGCAGGTATCCAAGCGTAATGACGAAAGTATTGTGACTTGCCGAGGCAGGAGCGAGAGGCCACCACTACTACAACAACAATGACAATGTTGGATTCCAGGTAGGTTTATATACCATGTCCCTTGTTCATTTAATAATTATGAAGCAACTCTTTAGTGTGTCCCTTTGTTTCTAGACCCACTCTAGTTCTAGAGGGATTGTCTCTGTCCGCAGAGAGGATTTACCTACATAACAAAGATCCATTAACATCATCAGTGGTTTCTCTCAAATTTTTTAACGGCTTACATTATTTGTCGGTAATCAAATTGGGTTTACCATGTTGAACCTCAACTCATTTATTCACATGGTTAGACTCGTACGTTGGACTATTGTGTGAACAAGATAGAGGACCTTGAATCTAGTTTCATCCATCCAAGCTAAATTTTCAGGATTAATACAAGATTACAGAGTATGATGGTTATGATCATACAGATAGTCATCCAATCATGGGTCTTCCTTTTGTCATCAATGAACATTTTTTTTTTGTCATTGTACATGTAATGTTAGATTACGTTATGAGTATGGGTATGCATCCCTCAGCAAAGATATCAATATGTAAATGTATTGTAACAGATGTTGAACACAACCAGTTGTTCTTGATCCAGACTTGTCACAAATTAAAGCACTTATCTCATCAGCCACTACCTCTAAATTTCCACTTTATGGGGAAATATGTTATAGGCCATTTTTTCACATTTGTTCAATAGGCCTGTTATCTGAATCAATCAACATTTTTTAACCCTTTATCATCATCCTTGCACAAGCCTTAGGCATTCCTCTCCCTATTCCCTAAATTTTTGGGATTAACTGCTTCATTTCAACTTTTTTAAGGCCAAATACACCATGTTTCCTTAGGAGACTGCTTTCAGAGCAGGTTTATCCACTCTGCACCTGCACTGATCATCAGCAGGTTGTCACTTCTTGGGGTGTGTTGATTCTAGAAATTTGGGAAATGTAAAAAGAACCATGAAGCTTCCTCTTCCACAAGATTCCAAGAGTTGTTTCAACCATTTACCTTGGATAAGACTTTCGAATCCCATCTCATCCTACTTTGGAGATTTCACCCCTTATCCCTTGAGCTCATCCTCCTATCAAGGGTGGATCTCAAGCATATATTGGTGAATGGATAATAATTCCTAAACTACCATCCTATCCTATATATTTACTATCATCCACGAGCTAGGGGTTGGATTTTGGAGATTGATTACCCTCGTGATGCTTCCTAGAATCTAAGTAGAGACATCATTCCTTGAATTGAGGTGCCATAGAGGTGTACTTTGTGGCAAGGAAGGACAAGTCAACTTGGAGAGTTTCTCTACATGATCAGCTCCTATATTTGGTTGTAACTCTCTTCATTTCTATTAATACAATAAGTACATATTTTTCATATATATTACGTTGATCTTCATATGTTTCAATGTTACATTGAACCATTGAATGAATTGATTGGATAATGCCACATAGATATCATAGGTATTTGGCTTGTTGTGTTTGTATATTAAGGTTCTAATTATAGCGATCAAAGCTATGATTGGAATGTACAATCCAAGAAGATAGTGAAGCTTGTGATGGATTCCAGGTAGACCTCATCTCGTTGTTCAATTAATTTAAGGAAAACATTATATTATTTGTCATTTTGTTGTTCTATACCAGGCCACTAGGTCTACGGAAGATACTTATGTTTACAGTTGTAGATTCCGCATAACACCTATTCCAAAATTAAATCTTGTAGATGTCCTCTTTTATTATGCATACCTGATGGTAACCAAATCACAAATAAATCTTTAAGAACACCGCTTCTCCCTTCACTTGATCAAACAAGTCATGAATCCTTGGCAACAGATATATGTTATTAATCACCATCTTGTTCAACTGCCTGTAATAAATACACAACCTGAGAGTACGATCCTTATTCTTCACAAAAAATATTGGTGGACCCCAAGGTGACACACTTGGCCTATTATATCCCTTGTCAATCATTTCCTTCAATAGTAACTTCAATTCCACTATCTTTGGAGTGCTCATCCTGTAAGTTTCCTTTGATGTTGGTGTTTCTCTTGGTACCAACTCAATAGAAAAGTACGTTTACCTGTGAGGCGGAAAATTTGAAATCTCTACGAGGAATACATTCTAAAATTGTTGTAAAATTGAGTATCTACTCAATCTCTACATCCTCAACATGCTTACCTTTATCACTGTAATCATTCACTCCAAATAACACACACCCTTTCCTACAACTATGCTTTTCCTACATAGCTATAACCATTCTAACTGATGTAGCCTTCTTCTTACCCTGTAATATTCTTTATTCTCCATCATCATCCAAGCACTCAATAGAATTTTCATAACAATCCACCTTAGTATTGTGAATATACAACCAATCCATACCTAGAAGTATATTGTAAGATCCCAATGGAAGTACATTCATATGCGTCGATGTAGGCATACCATTTAACTCAAATGCACAAGCTCTTACCCAATGATGAACTCTCTTCTTATTACCTGTCGCCAACTGCACTAACATGTAACCTGTAATTGCACCTATAACCTATAAATAATCTGTAAATAACAAAACTTGAAAATCTGTAAACAACCAAACCTACAAACCTGTAAACAACCAAACCTGTAAACCTCAAACCTGCAAACTTGATGTTATGAAACCATCTCACAAAATACAAGAAAAGATAGATCATCAACTTAGAAATCAGCCTCTTCGAGGGGGAAATCTCCTTTACATTACATAAATGAACAATTATTGGATGATAAAAATCATAAAACATCCTTTATATATATATAGGAGTCCAAGGGGTCACAATATAATCCTAGCTAACATAAAAATAACAATGTAAGGGCACAACAATAATAATAGTGGACTTCTATGGGGCACAATAATAATAATATGGGAACTACATGTGCACAACAATAACAATAAGGGGGTTATACTAACAATAAAAATGAGGGTATACACTAGTATTATAGGGACCTAACATGCCCCTGTCCTTCAAACAAGTTTTTTCCTCAATGCTTGATTATTTATGGATGCTTATGTATAAAATTCTCATCCTCCCATGTGGAATCTTTAGCGGGTAAGTTCTTCCACTTGTTGAGATACTCTGAAATTGATCGATTTCGTAGTTATCGAGTTCTTGTTTCCATGATTTCTTCAGGATCAAATATGATTTTTCCTTCCCCTTCAAGTTCTAGAAATATTTTTTGAACTGGGGTTTTTTCACCTATAACCTTCTTTAAGCATGAAACATGGAAAACTAGGTGCACTCGGGAAGATGCAGGCAGTGTTGAAAATTCAACAAGAAATGTGTGTCTAATTTAATTTTACCTTAATTAAATTGGACAATCAATTGTAATCTTATCTCATAATCACTTGTAATAGTTAACTGAGTGTGATAAACTTAGTTAGCTCATGAAATTTGAGTTGAGGTTGGTTGGTGAGGCATGTAGAGTGATTCTATTTGTTTTAGAGTCGAAGTTGTAGTTAATGTATTAGTTTAATGCATCAAAAATTAGCTAACTAAATTAATTGAGTTAAAATCAGTTTAACTAGTTGTAACTGATTGCTGCACTAGTGAGAGGTCAAGAGAATTAAATCAAATTTAATTCACATGCAGTGATATGTCAAGTAACCAATGATTTACTATTAATAGTTTCATGCATGTCAATTCTGATGAAGACCCAATTGAGACAGAGGTTAAATGGATGTTAACTATCAGTTGTATTATTAGCAAACTGGCCGCATGCAGTAATACACCCATAGGATTTCCCATGAGCATTGCACAGATTTGGAAGGCTAAAATTCCTAAAGAATAAGGATTTAATTCTACAGGAATTGTGCAAGCAAGGAAGGCTAAGCAAAGGCAGAAAATTGGCTAAGTGTTGGTTGATTTTGTCTGGATCAGTGTGAGACAGTTGGTAGAGTGTAGCAGACTCTTGTGACAAGAGTGCATTGTATTGTTTCATGATTCCTTGGTTTAATATACAATATAAGATAGAGGGGTTTTGAGTAGCAAGCTTTCCCCAGGAAAAATAACTGTGTTGTGTATTGATTTGCTTCTTTCTTTTACTTGGTGTGATTGTACGATCATGTTTATTTTCCACAATTAATTTGTAGAAGGATTTAGTATCTTGCTTTATCATATCGCATGATCAGATTGAATCCATTGGTATACATATTTTTTTAATAATTTTTATATGGTATCTGAGCGCAGGAAATCGCTATAGTGGAGAAGAAATTGATTTTGTGCTGAACAACATTCGAATTTGAAAAAATATTCTTTGGTGCGACATGCGGATCAAGATGGATTTCAATGGATTAAGATTGGAATATGCACTCGAGGGAATTTCTAATTCTATTGCATGGAAAGACAGAATGGAGGCAGTTCTGGAGGACAACAAGTTGAAAAAATTTATCGATAATGATATTCCAAAGCCTGCACCAGTAGATTCCACTCTTCTTGATGCTTGGAAAAATAAGGTTGCAAAGGTGAGGAGGATATTAGAGGGAGTTCAAGATCACATTGTCTCGAGTCTCCATGGAAAAGTGACTCCATATGCAATATGGAAGGCCTTGATAGATCTATTTCAGAACAGCAGTGACCACACAAAATTGGCACTGAAGGACGAGCTCAGGAAAATCAAAATGGAGAAAGGCGACACTATTCTGAAATATTTAACCAAGTTCATCCAATTTAGACATGAGATTGGAAGTGTTGGGATTACTATATTGGATGATGACTTGGTGAGCCTAACACTTCTAAGCCTTCCCAAGAGTTGGCATAGTTATCAGGACTATGTCAATGGGAGGGAGAAGCTACCATATTTGGAGCGACTTTGGTCAGATTTGGTACAAGAAGAATTTAGGAAGAATACCATGGATGGATCCTCATCCAAGGTAGATGATGAGGAAAATTGTGCCTTGGCTAGTAAAGAAAATAAGTGTAAGGGAAAGAAATAATATTCCAAATCTAAGACCGACAAAGAAGGATAGAAGCATGACATGTCCAAAGTGAAAATTTTTCATTGTCATGATCATGGAAATTATGCCACTAATTGTCCACAAAAGAAGAACAACAACAAGAAGGCTTCAGGATCTGTAGCGGGTGATGCTTTGGCTTCACAGTTCGAGTTGTACTTCTCACTCATCACATGCATGGTGTCTAGTGCGATGGGATTAGTGTGGTACTTGGATAGTGGTGCATATTTCCACATGGCGGGAGACAAAGAACTCTTTAGTAGTTTGGAGGAGAAGTATATTCAAATGCACATCAATATGGGTGATGAAAAGAGGTATAGCACTACCAGGATTGGTACAGTTACTTTCCAGAGACAGTCAAGTAAACCTTTCTTATTAAAAGATGTCATGCATGTACCAGGTGTTGGAGCTAGAATCAGCACTTGGACTGCAGGAAGTGCCTGACTAGACACATCCTAAACTATAAAGTAAATTAATGATTTTTTTATGAGATTGGTAGGTGGTTTAAACTCCCATTCACTGAAAAGATATTTCAATGAAATCCATTGATCTGAATGTGATCGATTAATTGCTGAGGAAGTTTGATTAGTTTGTCATTAAGATTGATTGTTAATTGAAGAGATATTTAAAATGAAAGATGACATAAACCAGTAGCAAATAAATGAATTAAATACATCATAAAACGGAGAGAAGAAGAAGCAAACAATTGATTACGGAGTTCGTCCCTGGTGGACTACATCTTCGGGTCCTCTTTCAAGTGGGTGTCTGCTTTATTAGGATTGAACCAAGGAAGTATTTACACAGATAAAACACCAGAATGATCATGCACGCAAGCACTTCTAGTCACTAAAAACATAAATCTCTCTCTCTCATCTTTCCAACGAATGTCTTTGTGCTGAATTCCGACTCCAGACGGTCGAGCAATGTTGAAAACAAAACTGCCTCTATCCTCTTGCAACTGCACACTAAATTCTCTCCAAGCCTTCAAAAAAAAGATGTCCTTCATGAAGAAATTCCATGCTTTATATAAAGACTGCTCGAACCTTCATTTACCACTTTTAGGAGTTGGTTTAGAATTTTGAGGGATAAGGGTCGAATTTCTTCTTCATACATGAACCTTAAGGATTAACACCCTAACCCTTAAGTGTTGATTAGATACAAAAACACAAAAATTGACCCTATATTAAATTTTCTTAACCATCGGGCTAACTAACTGGGCAGAGGTTAAATATAGAGCATGTGATCAGGCGGGCGGACAGGTTGGCCCCGGTGGTCATGGTCTATCCCGTCAGTTTGGGCGCGTTTGATCACATGTCATCAAAGCCTGACGTGTTTTCGCTAGCGGTTAATCTTTTAACACTGTGGGTTTTAATTTAAAGTTTTTACAATGTTTAAAAACCAAACCACCTGAACCTATATTTAGGTCTTATAACATAGTTTTTTTACAACCCAACATTTGTTTATTGACCCGATCATTATTTATATAGTTTTATAATAATTTCAGCTCAAACCTTATTATAAAGGTTTTTTAACATTGTTTTAATTTTGCGCTTAAGGTTTATAACAAGGTTTCTTTTTACACCATAGCACTTAGGTCCTTTTAGGTGTAAGGTTTTAGGTTTTAGGCTAGATATTAGGTTTTTGGTCTAGGTATTTAAGGTTTAACCTTATATTTTTACAATTTGAAAGGTATTTCACCGTTTAAAACCATTTTTAACCCAATGTATATGCCATTAACTCTTTTTTCATGTCTTTTCTTCAATATTACAGGCGAAACTAGCAGATTGGAGACTAAACTGGAATTCGAACTACTGGAGCTAATGGAACTTCTCTGCTGAACTATAATGAATAAGATCCTCCTGGATCAATGCTCTCCACTTGAAAGATTTTGGACCAAAAAAGCTTGATTTTAAGCAGACAATAAGTGAGGATACAGCCCCCTCACTTTTCCGATCTCTAGCCATTTCGCCTTACTCAGATTCATGCCCTTGAGTCCCACTCAAAGATATTCCACATCTCCTCGCCTGAAAGTATGAACTCTTATGTCCAAGATGGTATCTTCCTACAACTCTGTCATGTACTCAGGTGATAAGTCGTCAATAGAAGGGATTTGTATTTCATCCTCAGGATCAACAATCATCGTAGGTTCATACAAATTCATATTTTCAACATTCACAACTAAGTAAATATGCATATAAGGCGATAAATCTAATCGGAACGCATTATTACCAATCTTCTCAATAATTTTGAAGGGACCATACCTGATAGAATTCAATTTCTTACCTTCCCCATTTAACCTATCTTTATTGATATGCAACCATACCTGATCATCGACCTGAAAATGATGATCGACTTTATGCTTGTCATGGTGCAATTTGAACTTGGCCTGACTTTCTTTCAACTGATTCCATACTTCCCTATGTATCTGTTGTATCCGAGAAGAGTGACCTTTCTGAATAAATTGTGCTTTTCCTTTCTGCGATATACACAACTTACCCAAATAATATAACAACTTTTCATGAATATGATAAAAAAAATTTTCTATCTGAGTATTAGGAGTTAGAGATTCATAATTTTATTCGAAATCATCATCAGTACTATATTTTTCTACATAAATTTCATGTTTCAATGAACTATTATGCAGTACTAATGAAGCATTCAAAGACAATCTAGACATCATATCAACTACTTTACTTGTTACACCTTTCTTTTCCTTAATTACTAAGTGAATTTGCTGAATAAATCCCATCCATCTGTAGTGTTGAGATTTTTGCAACTTAGTATGTGACTAAATGTATTGAAGCGGCTGATGATCTGTATGAATCACCATTTTCTTACCCTTTGTATTACCACTAGAATCTGTTTCAAATGGTTTTCGATGATCTAACAAAACACAGATTGATGTTGTGAATATTTTCTACTTCACTGATTTAAAAACTTTAAAATTGACACACATTCCCCATGTCCCATTTTTTTTATGAGCCGAAATTAAAGATGAACTGTATGGAGATGAATTGGGTCGCATGGATTCCATCCCTAGAATTTGTTGCTTTATTTCATTACACTCTATAACTTACTTGTGACACATTCCATTATTAGGGGCATCAGACATCAACTGCATCTCATGTGATATTTCCTTTTTATGAAGTAGATGTTTTGGTTCTTTAACTAGATCTTGAAATGAATCTACCTTTTTAACCAAATTACCTTCATACTTAAATTCACAACCTGAACAAGCATCATTAAGATCATTATGTTTCTCTTTTACCGACATGAGTATGAATCTCTTACTTGAACTTATTAAGTGCTTCATCTGATTAGCATTAATTAAATTCAAGTTATTTTTTATTTTATGTGCCTAAACTATGTATTTAATTCCATCTTTCTTGAGATGATACATATGCTCTTTCCTATAAAATATTGCATCACAATCATAGAGATAAGGGCTTCCTAAGACAATTCCACATATGTCTATCTGTATCACATCTAGCTCCACTTCATCGATATAGTTAGTTGTGATTGCAAATTTTAACCGACACTGTTTGGTAACATGAATTTGAGTTTGTTCCTTTAACCAGCCTAAAGGATATGATTTTTGATGATTATGTGTTTTCAAACCCAATTTTTTAACCATGATTCAGAAATCAAATTTTCTTGTGATCCTGTTTCGAACAATGTATCTATCTTTGTATGTTTTGAAGTTACCCTTATATGAAATAACTCGACTCTTTTATCTTCATTCAATTGTTTGATGTTTGAAGAAGCAGAAGTACTAGCTTCGGAAGTTTTACCTGTTGTAACCATAGCAGTGATTTTGCCTTCATCACCTGAATCAGATCGCAAGTCCAAGCCTTGTTGGATTGCTATTTCAGCCTTCTTTTCACCCTTCTTCGTTTGGAACTTCTTTGGCTTGAGTTCCGGATGAAGTTTCCAACATCTAGCTTCATCATGGTTGATCCTTTGGCAATGTGTACAGGTAGGTCTTTCATCTTCCTTATGAGTTTTGGCAGTCTTCTTTCCCTTTGACTTGCCCTACTTTTTTTTATCTTCGGTTTCCAACTACTTGGATGTATTTGTTGTAAACTTGAAAGTTATACCACCTGATTCGACATGAATAGCTTGAACACAAACTTCATCAAAATCATTAGGATTGAACATTAATAATGTATGCTGCAAATATGAATGCAAACTTCCAATATACTTCAACAAATTTTCTTTTGTGTCCAAAGGAATACCAAGCACTAACGCTTTCTTTCTGAATTCCTGTGTGAACTCTTGAACATTCTCTCCATTACCTTGTCGCAAGCGCTATGAATCAATAACATCTTGTTGTGTGTGACCCAATGGATAGAATTGTTTCTTTAGAGATTTTAAGAACTTAGTCAATGAGGTGATAACTTTTCCTTTAAGCTTTAAATCTATATGTGTCTTACTTTCCCACTAGATATAAGTAGTACCCCCCATTCTAGAGTAGCTAATTGGATATTTGTCTTATCATCAGTAATATTTTGAATACGATAATAGACTTCTAATTGTTTTACCCAATTATCTAATTTCTCAGGATTTATCTCACCATCATACACAGGTAATTTGAACTTAACATCAAGTTTCAAAAGTGGACTCTTAGGTTTATTTTCTTTTTCTGATTCAGAACAATAAGTAGAAGAAGAAGATGATGATGATGGAGATGATGGAGGAGAAGGAGATTTATCTGCCTTGCCTTTACCCTTGTCTCTCTTTGATGCCTTCGAAGATGAGGCTGCATCTCTCGTCTTCGTATCTTCATATAATTCTGCCAAAATCTGCTACATGTTTAAAAACATTTGATGGATTTTATTCTCATCCATGGGTTTTGATTCAGTAGCTTCAAAAGTCTCAACGTTCTCATTCCCTGTCATCGTTGATTAATGAACAACTTTCCGATTTCCGATATCTGGATCGAATTCCTAAATCTCACCTTTTCCACGTTGCAATTCCAACCAAGTTAACATCCACTCACAAACAAACTACAAAGCACAACCTGCTCTGATACCAAAAATGATCTGAATGTGATTGATTAAGTGTTGAGGTAGTTTGATTAGTTTGTTATTAATATTGATTGCTAACTGAAGAGAGATTTAAAATTAAAGACGACATAAACTAGCAACAAATAAATGAATGAAATACAGGATAAAACAGAGAGAAGAAGAAGCAAACAATTGATTACAGAGTTCGTCCCTAGTGGACTACATCTCCGGTCCACTTTCAAGTGGGCATCCGCTTTATTAGGATTGAACCAAGGAAGTATTTACATAGAAAACACACCACAACAATTGTGCACGCTGGCACTTATGGTCACTAAAAACAGAAATATCTCTCTCTCAGCTTTCCAATGACTGTCTCTGCACTCAATTCTGACTCCCGACGGTTGATAAATGTTGAAAACAAAACTGCATCTATCCTCCTGCAACTACACTGAATTCTCTCCAAGCCCTCAAAAACAAAGATGTCCTTCATGAAGAAATTCCATGGTTTATATAAAGACTTCTCAAACCTTCATTTACCTCTTTTAGGAGTTGGTTTAGAATTTTGAGGGATAAGGGTCGAATTTATTCTAGATACATGAACCTTAAGGATTAACACCCTAACCCTTAGGTGTTGATTAATTACAAAAACCCAAAAATTGACCTTATATTAAATTTTCTTAACCATCGGGCTAACTAATCGGGCGGAGGTTAAATATAGAGCATGTGATCAGGCAGGCGGACAGGTCGGCCCCGGCGGTTACGGTTTTCACTGGCGGTCATGGTTTATCCCAGTGGCTTAGGCGCGTTTGATCACATATCATCAACTCCCGACACGTTTTCGTTGGTGGTTAATCTTTTAACACTGTGGGTTTTAATTTGAAGTTTTATTACAATGTTTAAAAACCAAACCACTCGAACCTATATTTAGGTCTTATAACATAGTTTTTTTACAACCCAACATTTGTTTATTGACCTGATCATTACTTATATAGTTTTATAATAATTTCAACTCAAACCTTATTATAAAGGTTTTTTAACATTGTTTTAAATTTTCGCTTCAGGTTTATAACAAGGTTTCTTTTTACACCATAGTGCTTAGGTCCTTTTAGGTGTAAGGTTTTAGGTTTTAGGGTAGATATTAGGGTTTTGGTCTAGGTATTTAGGGTTTAACCTTATATTTTTACAATTTTTAAGGTATTTCACCGTCTAAAACCATTTGTAACCTAATGTATATGCCATTAACCATTTTTACATGTCTTTTCTTCAATGTTACAGGCGAAACTAGTGGATTGGAGACTGAACTGGAATTCGAACTGTGGGAGCTGACGGAACTTCTCTGCTGAACTATCATGAATAAGATCCTCCTGGATCATCCATTGTTCTACTAATGAGGGTATTCATTCTGATGTGGTAGAAAAATAGTGAGTTTGTAGCTTATGAGGGGAAGAAAATGTGAAATGGAAGAAGAAAAAGTGGGTTTGTAAGGCAAAAACCCACTGCTTTTGGTAGAAAATAACACAAGTAGCAATTTGTCAATATTTCAACAAGAGAAAGCTATTTCTAGACTTACACTATTCTCACTGAAATATCAGGGAAGGTAACTATTATAAGTGATGCTCTTTACACTGTCATCATGTATATTTCATCAAGAAATCTCACTGTGTGAGACTAATAAAATTTGACAAAACACATGAACATGTCAAGAGACTAATAAAAACACATAACAGTATGAGAAATTACAAGCTTCCATTGAAGATAATAAGATATGAAAATACAAGGGAAGATTAACAATACACGCACCAGACTGATAATAAGTCCTCAGAAGTTTCTTCAATTTTATTCACTGAAAATAATGTTGATCATATGAGCCAAGTTTCTAAAATCACCAACCAACCCCTTTTACATAGCAGTTTATCACATATATACAAAAATAATAAACTATCATCTCCACAAAAGGAGTAAACCTGTTTCCAAAATTTGTTACGATCTCGTGCAAGAGATGAGGCTTATCCTAAAACTTTAATACAAATTGCTATGACATAATGAAAATAACAGCATCAAGGCTAACAATTCAAAGTGGTTTGTATGATGTGGTAATTTATGGGAAGACTCTTCTTATGTTCTGGTGCAACCAACTCCATAAAAAATGTAAACAGCAGTGAAAATGGAGTGTGAAAATTGCAGTGAAAATTGTTTCATAGAAACTTTGCCACTGTTCCGCTATTCCTTTCCTCCTTCTATGGAAAACCCTTTTTAATGGCGGAAAACCCGAAACTTTTTGGATAGAATAGTAGAGGTTCATTTTATGAGATATTACAAAGAAACCCTTTGAAAAATGTTTAATTTATAGCGGAGACGTAGAGCGGAATGAATGATAAGCAGGAGGAGAAAACCTTTTAGATATATATCGCAATCGCAAATCGGGGTCGGAGCATTTAAACTTAAGACACAAACGGGAGAAAATGCAATTTGCGATGGGGTGACGATGTGGAAATGAAGTGGGTCTGATCGCATATCACGTATTAGAAGTTTTATTATGAAACACGGGAGTTAAACGTTGGAACTAGCGAAGTGCGATGTGCGATGAGGCGAAAGGTGGGGCCCAAACAATACCGCAAATCGCACATCGCAAGTTTTGTTATGAGACACAAGAATTAAATGTTAAAACTTGCAAAGTGTGATGTGCGATGAGATGGAGGTGGCATGGCATAACAAACAATGGGGTCGCCTGCAAATTGCACATCGAAAGTTTTGAGGGAGCGCAAGTGAATGCGGTAAGTGAAATTTGCGAAGATGCGATGCGAAAAGGTAGGTGGGGTCCATAATGTTTATTAAGTGTTGTAAGTTATATCATATGTTATATGATATAGCCAAGGTTTTGTTGTGGTGCAGGTAAAATCTATGATAAAGGAATATATGGTAAGTTATAAATGAAATATGATATGGTTGTTGATGGGTGTGTAGAGCTTCTTTTTAACTATAAAAAATGGATTTTTATGAGTTAAAAAGGCGTTTTGAAAAGGGAGATGAGAGGTTGGACTTTGGGTTTTTTGGGAAAATGCAAGGTGAAAGAGGGAAAATGAAATGAATGAAGGTAGAAATGAAATTTTCTCACCACTGCACTTTGATAGCGACACTTTTACCTTATAATCAAACTGAAAAGGCAGATTAATTCCTTGGAGAATGATGACCAGACTTTGAAAATATTTGGAAAAATTGCAGTGCTAACACCAGGCTTGAAATAGAATTTAATTTCAGTTTCTATGTTGGAGGATAGAGGATATGATGTGGTTTTCAGTGAAGGGAAAGAATTCCTTCGTCACAAATCTACAGGACAAGTTAAGAAGATTGGGGTTCGTGTGAAGAACCTCTACAAACTTGATGTAGATGGTTGCGCAACATTGATGGGTAAAGAAGACATAGTGGTGAGCCGAGATGAAGGTGAGTTATGGCACAGAATATTGGGCCATCTAAACCACAATGCTTTGAAGGTCATGTAGCAGATTTCTACGAGGCGTCCAAAGGGTACTCTTGCGCGTATAGACACATGCAAGGGATGTGCCATGGGGAAGTATGCAAAGGCCACATTTTACGAGAAGGAGAACTGAGCAACAGAAATCCTTGAGGGAGTTCACTCAGATGTGTGTGGACCATTCTCTACAACTTCTATAGAAAATCATAGATATTATGTGATTTTTGTTTATGATTATTCTAGAAAGTGTTGGATCTACTTCATGCAGAAGAAAGATCATATGTTCTCAAAATTTTGTGAGTTCAAAGCATTGGTTGAGAAAGATACAGGGAACCATGTGAAGGCTCTAAGGAGAAACAGTGGAGATGAGTACATCTCCAATTAATTCAAGAACTTATGTGTCAAAGAAGGAATTCAGAGAGATTTGATTACACCTCATAACCCACAACAGAATGGGGTTGCAAAAAGAAATAACAGAGCAATTGTGGATGTGGCACGAGCGATGTTACATGATCAGGGCCTACCATTGCATCTATGGGCATAGGCATGCAACACAGCGGTATTTGTGTAGAACTTTAGTCCTCATCGGATAATTTGCATGAGTACACCAGAGGAGGCTTTTTCTGGTAAGAAACCTGGTGTTTCATATTTTAAAATTTTTGGCTCATTTGTCTATTTCCATGTGACCAAAGATTCCAGAAAGAAGCTAGAACCAACATCTGAGATTGGGATATTTCTGGGGTACACTGATACTCCCCACAACTATCGGGTGTATTTTCCAAATAGCAGGATGAAAATTGTCAGACGGGATGTAAAATTTAATGAGGAGAAATCCATGTGCTTGTCCCTTGAGAGGGAGCTTGATTTGCATGCAGATGAGGAACTCTTGGTTCCAAAGGATGAACCTCAAAATTTGGATCAACCACATGCAGAGGATCATAGAGTGGAAGAAACCACCCATGCAGAGCCATCCACCAGACATGGTAGGATGCGAACCACATAAGCTGACAGAATGAGACTTGATGTGGAAGAACATGTAGGAGCACCTACATCACTGTGCAGACAGAGACAGTCACCAGACATGTTTACTGGATACATGGCTCTTATGAGAAAGTGTATTGTGATAGAACCATCCTCCTTTGAGGAAGAAATGCAGCAACCAACTTGGGTTGACGCCATGGTTGAGTATGACTCCATCATCAAGAAAAGTGTGGGGAAGTTGTCCCAAGACCAGTCAGAAAGTCAGTGGTTGGATCTAGATGGATCAAGAAGGTGAAGCAGGTAGCATATGGGAGTTTCGAGAAGTACAAGGCTAGATTTGTATCCTATGGATCCTCACAAGTTGAGGGGATTGAATATGAGGAGACTTTTGCACCAGCTGCAAGGTACTCATCGATTAGATCTATCCTTGCACTCTCAGCGCAGATGGGGTGGCAGATACATTATATGGATGTGAAGATTGCATTTCTCAGTGGATTTATTGAGGAAGAAGTGTACATTGAGTAGCCATAAGGTTTTGAGACCTTTGACAGAGAGTCACATGTGTGTAGACTCAAGAGAGAATTGTATGGGCTGAAGCAAGCACCTCGTGCTTGGTACACCAAGATTGACAGTTATTTCACTAGGTTGGGCTTCACAAAGAGTGAAGAGGATGTGAACCTGTTCCAAATTGTGGTTGCTGGTAATTTTTTTATTATCGTACTTTATGTTGATGATCTTATTCTAACAGGTGATGAGTATCTCATAACTTCTTGCAAAGAGGATCTTGAAAGAGAGTTTGATATGAAGGACATGGGACTCCTTCACTATTTCCTTATTTTGGAGATATGGCAGTGGGATGGGGAGCTATTTGTTTCTTAAGGAAAGAATGCAAAGAGATTCTAAGGAAGTTCCACATGGAAAACTGTAAACCCATGGAGACTCCTCTTGCAGGAAACTGGAGGAAGGAGGATGCTACTTTAGGTGAGGTAGTGGACGCTACTATTTACAGGCAGCTTGTGGGTTCACTCATGTACTTGGTGAACACACAACCAGCCATATGCTACGCAATTAACCAACTTATTCAAGATATGGTTAAGCCAACGAAGGTCTTTTTTAAGGTGGGGAAGCATGTCTTGAGATATCTCATGGGCACTGCAGAGTAGGGATTATGGTACAAACGGACAGAGGGAGTGAAGCTTCAAGGCTTCACCGATGTAGATTGGGCAGGAAATCCATCAGACAAGAAGAGCACATCAGGAGGGATATTCAACATAGGATCGACAACAGTTTCTTGGTACAATAAGAAGTAGAGATTAGTTTCATGCAGTTCAGCTGAGGCGGAGTACATGGAAACCAGTCAGAAGGCATATGAGGCCATCTAGATGAGGAATATACTTGTTGGTTTTTTTGGTCATCAAATGGATGTGGCGGTGATACATTGTGATAACCAGATTTGCATAAAACTCTCGGTTAATCCAGTATTCCATGATAGTTCCAAGCATATTGACATATGGTACCACCATCTCATAGATTGTGTTCAAAGACGCATCATGTTACTTCAATACATTCCCATGGAGGATCAGGATGAAGATATTCTAACGAAGGTTCTCACCAAGAGAAAATTCGAATACCACAGAGGCAGGATCAGGGTAGCTGATAATCCCTTTCTTGTTGAGGAGGAGTGTTGAAAAGTCAACAATAAATGTGTGTCTAATTTAATTTTCCCTTAATTAAACTGGACAATCAATTGTAATCTTATCTCATAATGACTTGTAATAGTTAACTGAGTGTGATAAACTCAGTTAGCTCATGAAATTTGAGTTGTGAGTGGTTGGTGAGGAATGTAGAGTGATTTTGTTTGTTTTAGAGTCCAAGTTGTAGTTAGTGTATCAGTTTAATGCATGAGAAATCAGTTAGCTCAATTAATTGAGTTAAAATCAGTTTAACTAGTTGTAACTAGTTGTTGCACTAGTGAGAGGTCAAGTGAATTAAATCAGATTTAATTCACATGCAGTGATCTGTCAAGTAACTGATGATTTACTATTAATAGCTGCATGCATGTCAGTTCTGATGAATACCTAGTTGAGATAGAGGTTAAAGGGATGTTAACTATCAATTGTATTATTAGCAAACTGCCTGCATCTAGTAATACACCCATAGGATTTCCCATGAGCATTGCACAGTTTTGGACTGCTAAAATTCCAAGAATAGGGATTTAATTCTACAATAATTTCTCAAGCAAGGGAGGCTAAGCAGAGGCAGGAAATTGGCTAAGTGTTGGCTAATTTTGTTCGGATTAGTGTGAGACAGTTGGTAGAGTGCAGTATACTCTTGTGAGAAGAGTGCATTCTATTGTTTCATGATTCCTTAGTTGAATATACAATAGAAGATAGGGGGGTTTTGAGTAGCAAGATTTCCCCAGGAAAAATATGTGTTGTGGATTGATTTGTTTCTTTCTTTTACTTGGTGTGATTGTGTGATCATGTTTATTTTCCGCAATTAATTTGTAGATGGATTCAGTATCTTTCTTTAGCATATCGCATGATTGGATTGAATCCATTGGTATACATATTGTTTGTATAATTTCTACAAGCAGCTCCAATTTGTATTCCATAGTACCAATATTTTGCAGCACCTTTTAAGGACCATAGTACTTTAGCGATAATTTATTATACTTCTTAGTTTGCTTGAGGGGCATTGGTTTGTATGGTTGTAGCCATAAAATACCGAGTCACCTACATCAAAACTTATTTCATTGTGATGTTAATATGCCTGTTGTTTCATTCGATTTTTCACCAAAGTTAGGTTATCCTTTAAGACTTGGAAAACTTGTTGTTGATGCTCGATGTGATATTCCACTGCTTGATCATCCATATTATATTTCATTTCATCCTTAAAACCATCCACCTTAGCCTCCATGTCTGTTTTTAAAACATCTATGTCATCTTTGGTTGCTCTTTGTGAGATCGAAATTTGTTGCACTTGGTACCGTAATTTTGATATATCATACTGCAATTCTTCCTCTTCATGGGTCATAGTAGAGTTTTATGATGGCTTAATGGGTTTATAATTATTTTTGGGAGGAATTATAGAATCCAGTATTGATAACAATGCTTCAATATGCCTTTGTAATCACTTCAAACTGATTTTTTAAAGAAAGGTTTTTCAATTATTAAAAAAAAAAAAAAAACACACCCTTTTTTTGCTTTTGAGGGGCTCGTTATTGAAACTGATGTATCTCTATAATTTTGGATCTCCAATATTTCATGTTCGGTCTTGTAGTATCCCTATGAGTCTTATTTCCAATTCCATGGGTCAAACCTAATTTGGATTCTTCAATATAAGGTTATGCCTGATCTCCCACAATGACCTAATTAAGGATTGGTTCAGTAGAGAAAAATTGTACAACATTCCATGTGTCATTGTTTCGTCCTTTGGATCTAAAATTGATATAAAAGAAACTACAGTCCATGCCCTTTATGCCGAATTTTATATAATTCGAAACCGATGTCTGAAATGAAAGTTATGACAATTTTCCCTCAGGCACCTGTTTGAGATGAAATTATGGAGCTTTCAAAAACGCTAACTTCATCATATCATATTTCTGAAAATATAGAGAACCAAGCTCTGAATTTTTTACATGATGTTCCTTAGGATTTCGGATCAAATGGGTTATTTTTTTCATCTTATGAACCTTCGTAGAAAAAAAAAAAATTATAGCGCAAATTCCAAGATTACCTATTTGCAGTAGTGAAACCCTAGAATCCAAAGCTCTGATTCCAAATGTTATGAAACCAACTCACAAAATACAAGAAAAGATAGATCAACAACTTATAAATCAGCCCCTTTGAGGGGGGAATCTCCTTTACATTACATAAATGAACAATTATTGGATGATACAAATCATAAAACCTCCTTTCTATATATAGGAGTCCAAGGGGTCACAATATAATCCTAGCCAACATAAAAATAACAATGTAAGGGCACAACAATAAAAATAATGGGCTTCTACGGGGTACAATAATAATGATATGGGGACTACATGGGCACAACAATAACAATAAGGGGGCTATAATAAAAATAACAATAAGGGGATACACTAGTATTATAGGGACCTAACACTTGCAAACTTGATGCATTCTTCTCTTCATTGGTCATTCACTTTTAGTCTTGTATTTCCCTTTACAACCTTGTTGATACTTTGTCTCATGCTTCGATTTCTCATAACAGTTCCTCAAATTTCCAATTAATTCTTCAAGAGAACGAGGCTCATCATACTCAATTCGATCTTTAAATTTTAATGGTAATCCACTGACAAATATCTGAACTTTTTCCTTCTCATCCTAATTAAGATACAACACATACCTCAATAACTCCAAGAACTTAGTCGTGTACTCCTCATATGTCATTGATCCCATATTTAGCTCATAGAACTCCTTAGTTTTACTATCATAGTACCTCTCTAGTTTTTCTATCATAGTACCTCTCTAACAAGTACTTCTTCCAAAAAAGTCTCTTGAATTAATGCCAACTTAACTCCTTTATCCTGATATCTCTAACACGCTTCACATCCTAACACCAAATTTCCACTTTCCCTTTGAGACTGAAAATAGCTATCATGGCCTTATTTTTCTATATATAATCATGTAGCTCGAATAATTTCTTCATCCCAAGTAACCATGCATGTGCATCTTTCAACTTCCTCAACTCTCCATCAAACGTAGGCAGCTTGACTTTCTTGAACTCATCTAGAAAATAGCCCCTGTCATTCCTCTTTTAAGGATGATGGAGATGGTAACCATGGTACCTGTCCAAACCAGAACTAGAATAAATCCCATGTCCATTGCCTCTCCTATTCAGTGTGCCCAAAAACCTGCCATCTATAATTGTGTCTTCTATATCCGACCTGTTCCCATCATGAGATATGCTACCATAGGCTCCATTATTCCTTTCCTCATGTCCATGACTAATCCATGGTTTTCCAGGTCTGTGGAAGTCTATCAAAATATGAAGGATAACTACATTGACCTATGCTTATTTCTTATGTGCCTTGACAAGTCTCTCCTATGACGTAATGATCCTTTAATTACCTGCTTTGCAACTTCTTATTTCTACCTTCAAATTCTCAAAGTGTCTGTTATGTGAGGGGAGTACTCATCACCATACTGCTCATCTAATATGTAGGAAGAGTCTCGTGAACTATAATCCTCCATTTTTCTAGTTACCTTTTATCTTCTTCCTGCAAACATATTATGTTAGCTAAACCAAAATATTAACATAATCAACATACCTTAGTATAGTTCATGGGAGGATATATCATCTGCAATATCAACCAGATTATAACGATACATGTATAATCATAATAATAAAAATATATCAACATCATCTCAATCTTTATCTAGTTACAATGCATGATGTCACAAACTATAACACCGACACGATACATGTTAATCATAGCCACTATAATGCATGCATAACAACATATAGACACTGACATGCCTAACAAATACATATAAAAAAATGACCATCACCATGCATACATAACAAGCACATATACATCCTACATGCATGCATGAAAAACACATTCTTCCCATCCATTCCAAGTGCTGAACTTGCACGTGATACCACTCTATAACACCATCCTCCCACACTTACCCAAGTTTACCAGCCCACCGGGGTAAATATGAGACGAAGATTTACTATGATATGACTCAACCTCCTATATCACTTTAAGGAAGTGGAATCGACATACCAAAACCTTACTGACTTCCCTCAAGTGTTACATGGCCCCCAAGGGCTAAACTACCCTTCCAAGTGCCCAAACCTTGTTTTCAATTTCCTGGACTCTCAGACGCTAGCACAACACTTTAGAAATTTGAGTATAACCCTCCAGTTGCATGCATAAGCCTATAAAGGAGCGAATGTAATATTTTTCACCCAGTTTTATGCTTGCAACCGCGAGATCTGATCCACTCTTTTAGTGCTAGTCCCTAGACCACTTCCCAAAACTTGATGAAACTTTCTAGAACAACAAATGACACAAATACAAATCCTTCCACACAAAACTTAGAAAAGAACTTGACCTAACCAGGTATAGCCATGACATACATTTCGTCAAACAAATTGAGAACATGTAACCTACATGTCATAATCACATATCTAAGCATAGGGATCTAATACTTATTTGAGAATCGTCAAGAAGGTTTGATTCCCTATCACAATAGTTGCATTATCATTTATTAGGTCATAAATTAATTAACCATTCATTTACTAATAAAAACATGATGAGGGATTTAGTAAGTTATGCACCGAACTTACTAGGTGGACTTTTGTGTCTATACTGTATATGTCATGTTTTGGGACTGTGACTGCCTACATTCATTTATGACAATCTGGCTGAATGTAATTGTTATTTTTTTGGACAGAACAGTAGATTATACTACAGTCTGATGTAACAGGTAGCTGATCATTAATTTGAATAGTTACGAACTTTTTCATTGTGAAAAAAAAAACATGATGAGATCCATAACTAAAAAATTTCATAAAACTATGCTTATAACTAGCATATAACCAAAATAATAACAGTGATAGAAAAACCATCAAAACCACATAATAACAAGTATACATACTCATGAAATAAAAGAGTAAAAGAGATCTTTGTAACATATGCAAAATCCAACCAAGCCAGATACTTCCATGTACCACTCGACCATCAATTAGGTTGAACCAAATATTTCTTTCAACCAATCACCCCTTTGTCATATTCCAAGCATGAATGTGGGGCTCACAACAAAAAAATCAAGGCTCCCTCAGGCTTTACCGCATATCCCACCATTACCGGTCAAGGGATTTCTAGGAACGAAAACCTTATCTATACAACCAGGCTTTACAGCAATCCTAATATTAGCACTCAATGGATCCATATGCCAAACAATAAATATACACTACCAGGCTTTACCGCAATTCTGCCAAAACAGGTCAAGGGATCACTAACAAAAATGGATTGCTCCGGACTTCTTCACCAATACCTTGAGTAATTTTCCCCTCTCCACCCTCAGGATTTACTGTGTATCCCACCATTACCAATCAAGGGATTCTTAGGCCCTTGGGAATTTTATTGATACTACCTCACAGAACCCATGTCAATGATAGCAAGAGAACCAAATACACACATACATATACCATGCATGCCAAAATAGAAAGGAAATCATACATGCAACCTAATACCTGCAATTAATCATGTTGTAGTCACTTGATTCAACTCTTCATTTCTTTATATTTGCTTCATTTTTCTCTCTTGGCCTTCCTTTGCCTTCCTTTATACAATTCTAGAGTGCTCCAAGAATGCTCTAAGTGTGCAAGAGTATGAGATAGAAATAATAGAGAGAGAGATCTCCAAGCTAAAACTAACAAAAGTATATGAATTGATCCTCAGAAGCCTTTTTCCTAATGAGGCCTATATTTTCTTCAATTTCCATTATTTCCCTTCAATTTCCTCCTCACGTGCAACCCTGTGACCTTTCAACTTCATTTTATCCTATTTTCCATTTTTTCATAAATAAAATATAAATAAATGCCTCTTTTATTTTTCAATTCCTTTGCCAATTTCCCCTTAGCCATAATAAACCAAATGACCACCCGCAAGGATGTTTTCCCCAACGTTCAACTTGGAATACATGTCCCATGACCTTGGTCTTATTTTTCCTTTATTAACTTTATTACATGAACTTTTAACCCAGGGTTGTTACAATCCAAATTTGCTACCCACAATGTATTTTTCCACGCCCTTTCCAACTAATAATTTGACCATAACCACAAACTGAGTGTTGAAGCACCATGTGGTGATGTTCTTGATCATGTCTCATGGCCACATTATCCCTTTCTTAGATCTCGTAAAATTGCTTTCGAAACGAACTGGATTCACAGCCACGATATCCCACACACCTCTCAACATCAAAAACCTCAAGCCTGAGATCGATTTCGCTGGTGTTGGTTTGGATATCTGCCTCGCAGAGCTACCCTTATCCATTTTATACCATGGTCTTCCTCCTCACACTGAAAACATGTACTCCCTCCCTTACCATATTTTCCTTTGTCTAATGGAAGCATCTGAACAGCTAAAACCCCATTTCAAGCGCCTCGTCCATCGCATCTCTCAAGAATACGATGGGAACTTTCCACTATGCATCATCAACGACATGCTCTTTGGATGGACATTGGATGTAGGGAAGAGGTTTGGAATACCAAGGATTCCGTTATGCACTATTGGGGCTATTGGAACCTTCGCCTATTACTCCCTCTAGACTCATCTGCCTCACAACTAGAACCGCGTCGATGACTTTGTTCTGCCCGACATGCCACACATTACTTTGTAGCGATATCAAGTCCCCATGAACATAAAAATTCCCATGGGATCTAATTTCTGATCCTTCTTCATGAATCTCCATATATCTCGCAATGTCCGTAGTTGGGGGTCAATATGTAATATGTGAATAGCGTAGAGTTTCTTCAGTCCAGTCGTGGTGACGGAAAGCTCACAGGTTCTCAAGCATTGTCCGCCTTGCCAAAAATGAGGTGTTTGCAGAAAGAACTTTAAATGAGAAATGAAAACCAACCACGTGTAAAAAATTGATAGGTGTGAGGAGGACAAAAATAATCTCTTTGATTCGCTGGAGTGAACAGTGCTTGAACATCGTAAAGAAAGAAGATATTGGAGTGAACAGTGTTTGAACATCGAAAAGAAAGAAGATATTCCCATGACCGTATCTTAACCATTAACCATTAAACCTTGTCTTAACAATTAACCATAAAGATGTGAAATATGTTGAACCCTATTAAATATTGGTTATGAAAATAAGATATAAAGGATCACAAGCTTCTTACAAATTATAATATCAATTAATAATAAAAATTGCCAAAAATATAAAAATAATATTGTCATTATATAAAACTATTATAAAATGAGTGGGTTTAATGGTTAAAAAAAAAAAAAAAAATCCTACAAAGTTACAGATTCAAACATAGAAGGGGATAGAGTATGCCAACATTTCCATAAACTTAAACACTCAAATCATTAAAATTTAGAAAGAGATAGAGTATGTACACTTCTATTAACTTTAACAATTGAATCATTAAGGAAAAAAACCATTTTTCCCATAAAGAATAAAATCTCATACATCAAATTAACATTATAAATTTTATCATTAAATTAAAATTAAATTATTAAATATTTTTCCCCCTTTAATCAACAAATTTATCAATTTATCAAGTTTAGATTTACCGAATAAAAATATGTTCTTTATTATATTCTTTGGCGTGAGAAACGAATTGAGTGAAATCAGAACCATAAATAGAAAATAAGTATGTTGATTGCATATTGGTGATTTACCTTGAAAAGTAATATATGAAAGAAAAACCTTATTAGAAAGGGTCCACACAAGTAACTAAACACATTATATTGTGATAGAAAACCTCACTTAAAACAACAGGTGACATTGTATAATCGTGGCATTCAATATTGCTAAGGGACGTGTTACTCAACTGTTAGAGAAAACATCAATATACGCTTGTGTTTGTGAGAGAAGAATACTCAAACATTTGGCTTTGAAGGTAAATGCTCACTGAAATTCAAAATGCTACAAGTTCGGTGATTTCACTACAGATTTTGTTTAAGAATCGGGTACTTATTCTCCATATGGTGGCTCCCTCTCAACAGTTAAAATGGTCTATCCACATACGTTTGGGTGTGTAACTACCGACCTGTTGAAAAGTCAACAAGAAATGTGTGTCTAATTTAATTTTCCCTTAATTAAAATGGACAACAAATTTTAATCTTATCTCATAATCACTTGTAATAGTTAACTGAGTGTGATAAACTCAGTTAGCTCATGAAATTTGAGTTGATGGTGGTTGGTGAGGCATGCAGAGTGATTCTAGAATCTATTTATTTTAGAGTCCAAGTTGTAGTGAGTGTATTAGTTTAATGCATGAGAAATCAGTTAACTCAATTAATTGAGTTAAAATCAGTTTAACTAGTTGTAACTGATTGTTGCACTAGTGAGAGGTCAAGTGAATTAAATCAGATTTAATTCACATGCAGTGATTTGTCAGGTAACTGATGTTTTACTATTAATAGTTGCATGCATGTCAATTCTGATGAAGACCCAGATGAGACAAAGGTTAAAGGGATGTTAACTATCAGTGGTATTATTAACAAACTATTCGCATGCAGTAATACACCCATAGGATTGCCCATGAGTATTGCGCAGTTTTGAAAGGTTGAAATTCCTAAATAATAGGGATTTAATTCTACAGAAATTGCGCAAGAAAGGAAGGATGAGCAGAGGCTGGAAATTAGCTAATTTTTGTTCGATTTTGTCCCGATGAGTGTGAGACAGTTGGTAGAGTGCAATAGACTCTTGTGAGAAGAGTTCAATGTATTGTTTCATGATTCTTTGGTTGAATATACAATAGAAGATAGAGGGGTTATGAGCAGCAAG
This sequence comes from Pinus albicaulis, assembly GCA_034641835.2. Classification (NCBI taxonomy): domain Eukaryota; kingdom Viridiplantae; phylum Streptophyta; class Pinopsida; order Pinales; family Pinaceae; genus Pinus; species Pinus albicaulis. The sequence continues at coordinate 568,090,046 of CM076583.1, read as the reverse complement.
CTTTCCCCAGGAAAAATATCTATGTTGTGGATTGATTTGCTTCTTTCTTTTACTTAATGTGATTGTGCAATCATGTTTATTTTCCGCAATTAATTTGTAGAAGAATTCAGTATCTTACTTTAGCATATCGCATGATCAGATTGAATCCATTATTATACATATTGTTTGTATAATTTCTACACAATCTTGAATTAATAATTCACAATAAATACTACTAACCAGCGCCTTTAAACAAGAGCGGGAAGGAATATCAACTCATAATCAACCCTCTAATCTCTAATTTTGTAGTCCAAATGAAAACCGCCCAAGCTTCTAAAAAAAATTATGGAATCGTAACACTGGAGAATTCCCATGGTAGAATTTAAAATAGAGAATTTCAACATAAATCAAATTGTAGAAGAATAATTTATGTGACTCGAGATAAAAGGAAGATATTTTCTTTGTCTGCAACAATTTTTGCTTATAATGTTTTAGTGGTTGGAGTTTATTCATATTCTTTTATCTACTAAGTTATCTCTTTTTCTTTTTTCTTTTTCTTTTTTTTGTGAATTCTGTAGGCCCTGACTTTTCTATTAGATTAAGCAAGTTGCTGAATATATACAACCAAAATATGCGCCTCAACCTGCCCGAAGGAAACCAGGTCTGTTGGCCATCTTAGAAAGTTAAAAGCTAACCAAAATTGGTATTGTTTCAATCTCTCAGTAGCGGCATGTACTACTCGGCTATGACCATAATATTTACATATGAAACTACAATGATAAGTTCGATTGACAAAAAACATACAAAAAACTAGAAAACCAGACAGTGCCTATCCATCCAAAGAATCCACTGGGGTTGGGTCTTTCGCTGAGGACCCAGGCATCTCCACCCACTGCATCGTGCGCAACTGCTCCTCGATTCGTCCAATTCTGGCATTTTTCTACATCTGGGTTTTTTTCATGGAGCTCATGTCCTGCTTTATGTGATGAAGGTCAAAAAGAATGGAAGTATGAACTTCCTGGTCCTTCATACTCATCAGTGTTTTATCAAGAACACACTTAAACTTCCAATACATTTTAACAGATTGCTTGAAAAGAGAGATCCTGCCTCGAGTACTACCAGGGTCAGTGAGAAAATCCATCATATCTTGCTGCTGTTGAGCGTCAACCTCATCAACAGAATTCTGCTTTTCCCAACTCTGTATCCTTTGTTGAATATACCTTCAAATCAACATGCAACTTGCATACAGGCATAAGGATACCCGAGCCCTTTTCATTGGAGAGTTGCAGAGCGAATGGTAAAGAAGAATGAAATTTCAGTTGAAAGAAAAGAGACATAACATACCAAAATCTGGTTCTGTTAAGTTGGAGAGGTGAGAATCCACTGAACTGCCGCGATATCCAACTCCGAACGCGACTGTGAGCACCACCAACCCTAATCGAAATGAAGGTAATATAGAATGGAGAAAAGCAAGACAACATAAACCCTGAGAGCGAAATACCGTGCAGGAGCATCGCATCAACAAATGAGGGCATCACTACCAAAGATCGGATTCGCATGCGAAGAGGCGGTGCCTTAAGTGGGAGACTAACAGCCAGCTCAGGATTTTAAATGCAGCTGACAGCTAGATCAGTGATCCGCTTTCTATGATCAATGTGGCACCCCGATTGGGGGTGATCTTGGATGTCTCTGGCAACAATAAGTTGCAAAGAGTGAAATTCAATATTCCATGACCTTGTAGAAGGTGTGATGTCAATTTGTCTGTCAATATTTTGACATCCCCAGTTTGCTAGATAATCCGCCGCTTCATTACATTCTCGCCGAATATGAGAGGGAATAATGTAAGCTAATTGATTAACCAAGGTCCCAATATCTTGAAGTAAGGTTGCAGTGCGCCAACTTTTACTAATTTTATCTACTAAGTTATCTCAAAAACGTTTGATTTATATTAAATTGTCATGCTTTAACTTCCAATAGTATTTGACATTTTTTTCTCTTTTGAATCATGATAATGTTTATTTGCTCCATTTTCGCCCCAAAATCTATCCAAAGGTAAGACAATAGAATACGTCTAGATTGAATTGATAGTAGTTCTAAAGAGGAAACTTCAAATACCAAAGAAATATGCTTAGGTATCTTTTATCTAGTTTAAGTTCTAAAATATTTGGTCGTTAACAATTATTGTTATCAAGGTGCTCTGGACATGCATTTCAAAGGAGGGAACAACTGCCTTTAGCGAAGCAGTGATAAGGGTGTTTTTATATCATCGGATTTATGATACTGGCAAGTAAGTCATTTCGCCACGCAGTGAAATCTCCAACTTCGCAGCCAGCAAGTGCTTCGCGTACACGGCGGACTTGCCTTTCGAGTATTCTTCTTCCTAGGCAGAAAAACAATGGCTCTCTCTAGAAAGGCATCGGTGCCAACGTGTCTCTAAGTGTTAATCTTAGCCTCTGAGATCGTTGTTGCTTCTGAAAGTATGCAACCAATAAACAATTTGAAGCAGATAATTGTTTTGCTCTCATATCGGATTCCAACAACAGATTTAGTTAGGCTAACTCCGCCTACAAGAAAATGGTTGGACAACCATAGTGTTCGTGGCTCGATTCTTCTGCTAGTAACACCCATGCTAAGGTAGCCATGTTGATATGAAGCGTAAATGGAGATATACGGAGCTACACGTAGGTTACACGTGTCAAACTTGGATAGGTGTGAGGAGGATGAAAAAGTAAGCCCTATGATTTGTTGCGCCATCTTGTACTCTCAATTTAATAAAAGGGATATTTTATGGTAGTGGTTGAGTCCTAATTTCTGGGAAATTGGTACTCGTCTTGAGTTGAAGTGGGACACATTTTGTTTTTTTTGTGAATTTTATCTCTTTGTCTCTCACTCTCTCTAATTATCTCATATTTTTTAATGGCAACAAGCACTATTGTGTTTCCTTAACTTTTTGGTACAAACTATCTTTATTGGAGAAAATGCATGCAACCTATATTCATCACTAAATATTTATGGGAAATTGTAACTGGTGGATATATTATGCCTTCTCTTAATAAATTCAAAGCATTAAATTATGATGAAAAAAATTCTCTTAAAGAACTTATTAAGAAATATAATGAAGCACTGCCATTTATAGGAATTGTTGTTGAGGAATCTGTATTTCCAAGAATCAGTGGTGTAGTATCATCCAAGGAATCATGGGATATTTTAAAGAACACATATGAAGATGTTGTTGTAGCTAAATTGCAAACATTGAGGAGGAATTTTGAAAATTACCATATACAAAGTAATGAATCCATTCATGATTATATCACAAAAATTCAAGATCTTGTTAATTAGTTGAGGTCATTAGGTGAAGATGTTCTAGAAAGAAGGCTAACTGAGAAGATTTTAAGAAGTGTTCTTCCCGAGTTTCATATGGTCAACATCAGTATTATGGTCTCCAAAGACTTAAATACAATTAAAATTGATGAATTAAGTGGATTATTATCAAGTGTTTAAGAAAATCAACCATCTGAGCAAGTGGAACATGTTTTTTTTGCAAAGCATAGAGGAAGAGGAAGTAGCAAGGATCAATATCAGAATCAAAAACAAAATATAAATCAGTATATTTTAGAAGTAAATTCATCTCAAGAGGAAAAGGAAGGAATCCCGATCAGTTTAGAGGAAGAGGCAAAGATGGATCTCACAGAAGAGGACAGGGAAGAGATGGAGCAAGAAGTGGAGGACCAGAGTGTTATTATTCCCAAAAATTTGACATCTTAAAATATATTGTTATGCAAAAATGTGAGATATGGAGAATAAGGGTGCTAATACAATTTTTGAAGAAACTAGAAATGAAAGTTATTCATCTCAAGTTTGACGACACATAGTGAAGAAAGTGAAGCAAGGTATATTGATTAAGGATGTTCAACTCATATAACATCTCAAGAGGAGTTATTTACCAAAATTAATGAAAATTATTCTGGTAAATTCATATTTGGTGATGATAGTGTTTCAAAATTGAAATGGAAAGGCACAGTTGCAATACCAGGATTGCATGGAAAGAAGAATTTAAATGAGGACACTGTGTTGACACTAGAATTGAAGAAGAACCTACTTTCTGTAGGAAAGATGATGGATCCAAATTACAAGTTAGTGTTTAATAATAAAGAGTGTTTAATCATTTAGAAGTTGAATCAAAATGTAGTTGTAGCAAGAGGCGAAATGACCGAAGAGAAAATTTTCAAACTCTCTTTTGATTCAAGTAATTCACAAAGTTTGAAAGCAACATAAGAAGAAAATAGTAAGCTTTGGCACTAAAGGATGGGACATCTGAATTTTTAGAGTCTGGTATTGCTGAGAAAGTAGAACATGGTAAATGGTCTTCTTTATATTAATTTGGATGATAAATTAAGTGAAGGGTGTGTTTTTTGGGAACAACATAGGGAAATTTTCTCAAATAGAGCATGGAAGGCTAGAGAACATCTAGCGTTGGTGCATTTATATTTGTATGGTCCAATGAAGATTGTGTCTCTTGGAGAGACACGTTATTTTCTCACTTTCATTGATGATTATTCCAAGAATAATTGCATGTAATTTTTGCAAGATAAGTCTGAAGTATTCTCTCATTTCCTTGATTTTAAGGATTTAGTTGAAAAACAAAGTAGTTTGAAAATTCTCACCCTAAGAATAGATAATGGGGGAGAATACAAGTCAAATGATTTTTTGAATTATTTCAAGAATAATTGAATAAAGTGAGAGTTTACCAATTGATACTCTCCTCAAAAAAATGGAGTCACGGAAAGGAAAAAATAGAACCATAGTTGAAATGGCGAGGAGCATGCTAAAAAATAAGTCTCTTGGAAACGATTTTTGGGCTGAAGAAATACACACAACAGTATAAACTCTTAATCAATGTCCTACAAAAGCAGTGTTTAATTTGACTCCAAGAGAAGCATGGTTAAGATACAAACCAAGTGTTGTACATATGAATTTTTTTGGTTGTACTGCATATGAACATGTTCCTAAGGAAAAGGGGAGGAAATTGGATGATAAGAGTGTGAAGTGCATCTTTGTTGGATACAGTACTGAAACAAGAAGTTATAGGTTGTTTGATCCTGAAGCAAAGAAGGAGATAATAAGCAGAGATGTTGTGTTTGATAACAAGGGAATATATCATCCAGAATAGGTACAATTTGTATTGAGGAAAAATTCAATGAATATTGGTGAAGAATAAAATTCCAAGTCAGTAAAGATAGATTAATTTAAAAATAAGCCTAAGTGGCTTGAAAGGGGTCATTCAGAAAGAAATATATTGGATATAAATTTTTAAATAAGGGTTACTAGATCTCAAATTTCTCTAGTAAATTATGAACTTACGGGATAGGTAATTAAAATGGATGAACCACGGGATTATGCAGAAGCATCAAGAAAGAAAGAATGGAATGAAGCTATGGAAGCAAAACGGAATGCCGTGATGAAAAATTATACATGGAAATTGGTCAAATTACCAAAAGGAAAATATGTAATTGGAACTAAGTGGGGTTATAAAACCAAGTATAAATCAAATGGCACAATTGATAAGGACAATTCTCGTTTAGTTGCAAAGAGTTATGCACAGAAAGAAGGAATTGATTATACTAAGACATTTTCCCGTGGAAAATTTGGATACAATTGGGATGGTTCTTGCATTATTTTCTCAGTAAACATGGCCTTTCAGGTGGATGTTAAATCATCTTTTTTGAATCGTTATGTGGATGAATAAATTTATGTGGAGTAGCCTAAGGGTTTTTAAGTGCCAGGAAAATAATATCATGTTTATAGGTTGAAGAAGGCCTTATATGGTCTTAAGCAAACGCCAATGGCATGGTATTAAAGAATTGATAAGTATTTCCAACATCATGGCTTGGTTAAAATTTTATGTGATCCCAATCTCTATATCTTTCAGTCACGAAAATACATTTTGATAATCGTCTTATATGTTTATGATTTGATCTACATAGGGAATAGTGTTGAACTATTTTAAATATTTAAGTCACATATGATTGCTGAGTTTGAGATGACATATCTTGGTGAGTTGCATTATTTCTTGGGTATTGAATTTTGGAAGAAGGAAGATGGTATTTCCATGTCATAATCCAAGTATACTTGGTACATTCTGAAGAAGTTCAGAATGTTGAGTTGCAAGCTAGCGACAACTCCTTTGAAATTTTGGTTGAAGTTATATGGAAATGATGACTCCAATTTAGTTGATGTTACTTTGTATTGCCAATTGGTTGGAAGTTTGATCTAATTAACTACAACTCAACCAAATATTTCTTTTGCAGTCAGTATGGTATCGAGATTTATGGGAAAACCCAAGGAATTGCATTAGAAAGTAGCAAATCATATTTTAGGATATATACATGGAACAACTAGTTATGGGTTTGTATATAGTTATATAGAATATTTTAGGACGATTGGCTATACAGATTCAGATTGCGCTGGATGCATGGATGACAATAAATCAACTTCAGGTTATTCATTTAGAATGGGTTCAATAACATTTTCTTGGATTAATAACAAGAAACCCACAATTTCTCTATCCATGGCAGAAGCAAACTATAAAGCAGTATCAATGGAAACATGTGAAGTAATTTGGTTGAGAAGAATACTAGAGGATCTACATGATAAACAAGAGAAACCCACGCAGTTGATATGTGATAATCAAATCATTATTCAAATGACCAAGAATCTATTTTTTCGTAATAAGACATATCATATTTATATTCAGTATCATTTTGTTTGAGATTTGGTTCAACAAGGAGTTGATCGAGATCAAGTACTAGAAAATATGAACATGTAGTTGATATATTCATCAAAGCACTATCTAAGAAAAAATTCTGAAAATTTAGAGATGATCTTGGAATATTTCCAAATGATGATTCTAGGGGGGGGGGGAATGTTGGAATAATTACTCATTTGTAAATATGTTATTTAGAGTGATAAGTCTATTGAGATATTTGTGGAGTGATTGATGAGATATTTGTGGAGTGATTGATTGAGATATTTGTGGATATGATATATTCCCAAAGATATCTCTTCATGTATACATATATGAGTGTGATAATGAAATTGGTTGAGAGCTTGGTGTGTGCATTGTTGTTGAATGTTTTTTTTCTATGTTATTATGTTGGTGTTTCTTCACTCTTATCATGTTCAACCAGCGCAAATCAAATCACAATCCACACGAGCTAGCTATAATTAAGATATATTTTGCAATTGTTTGTTATGAAAAAAAATTAGAAATCCCAAACACACCAACATCATTCCAGTCTGTTATTGGCACTTTTCTAGGCATATTTAGGCACCCAAAATGCTTCATCCATCATTCCATTTTGAATTGGTAAATTTCCACTAATGGTTCTCTCTTCTTAGGAACCCATGTCTCTCTACTCTTTGCCGGTGTCTCTCTTTGTATTTGTCTAGTTGAATTTCTATATATATGAATGTTTCACACCATTTTTCCTTCATGGGTCTCCACCCCCTTCCAAATTTTCCCAAAATCAATGCAATTTTCCATTGTAAAATCCCACATTTATCTTAGCATCCCAAGAAATAAATCGGTTAATTTCAAAATCCAAGAAATGTACTCAACCCATCATGTCCATTAAATTATGAAGCATTATTGTGGTTGTCATTGTAGCTTCCATATTTATGATATTGATTGGTCCAACTACCCAGTAATTCACAATTAATTGGTTCTTGAGCAAGAGAGAAAATGATCATATTTAAATTCAAATTTCGTTGCAAGTATTTGGCATGAAAATGTCCCATGGTGCCCTTATTATTTTCCCACTTGTGGTATCATAGCATGTATCAGTACTACTATGTTATTGGACGATTGTGTCATCATATTCATTAATCAATCATTTAAATTGCATATACATTGTTCCTCGATTCATCCAATTCATCTTTGTCACAACAAGAACATAGCTATGTTGACATGATCAATCTAATATTGTCAACATAATTAATTACAATTAATCACAAATTAACTTGAAATTGAAGATGGGGATATTACAACTTTTTCCAATTATTATGTTCTAACAATTTAAATTGCAATGTATTTTTTGTAGTGTTTATGATACAATTCAGGTGCTTTGAGTACATGAAAGATTGTTTTTAGTTCACATTTGATGTAGTCAATCATTGTTCATGTACTGGTCTAGAAGATGTTAATTTGAATTTTCATTTTGCACATACTACTTATAATATATTGGAATATGCATTTATGCCTTTTAGCATGCCTATACCTATTGGTAAATTTACATAGCATAAAAAAGTTTAGTATAGGTGTATTTTTTATAAGATTTTTTTATTAGCAACATCGAAAATTGTTTTTTTTCTAGTTGTCCCACTATTGAAGAAATATTAATGTAAATATGGCATGTTATCATCTATTACACAACAAAATTATTTATGTTATGCTTTTCATTGCAGTTATAAATAAAACTAATAAAAAAATTTAAGGTTATATATTCAAGGCATATAAAAGGAGGTTGCCTTATTTTCGCTTTATCATCATTAATATTCTTGTTTTTTATTAGTCCCTATTGAAGGCTATGCAGGGAATTTAATGATCACTCGAGTGTTGACTTTCAATTAATTTATTTTTTGTTTTGAATATTGATCAATTCAATTTTACTAGAATTTCATTACATTTACATTATCAATCTGAGTTTGTAAACTTACAAAGTGTAATGCCTTGTATATGCAGGTTATGGTTTCTAACTTTGTCTATTGAAATAAAAACATGAAAGAAAAGTTTTAATCTATGGAAAGTAATTGAAATTTAACTAATTCAATACAGTCATGGTTCTAAACATTTATAAACCATATTGACATGTAATAAATTTCCATCAAACAAACACAAAAATCAACTAATAAATCATTTATAATTTAACTATTGATTTCTACAATTGAAGATGAACGAGTCTTTATTCAATTGGAAGATTTGTATGAGTATCCTACATTGTGTTGACAATCAGATTGTAATTGTAAGAAAATTTTTAACACACCAAAATAAAAGCAAATTGTACATGCATCAAACTGTAAACAATTGAAATATGTATTCAAATCAACTATAATTAAAAGCACTTGGATTTAGTGTGATGGAGACTATTAGGGTGGTAAGGGTTTGGTGTTTTTGAAGATCCTCGATGGACACCACCACCGCAAGACTAGAAACTACAGTTTGTTAAAGAAACGTTGTTACCAATTTCTCTTTCCCACTTTCCAATGGTTGCAGTCAGACTCACTTGTTCGGGGTTCAATTTCCTTTAAATCACAGTCTTTTATGTGACTTTATATCTAAGCTATGACTTTGACCTGAGATTTTATCCTCCATTGGGAATCAGATCTTGATAGGATTCACAACGGCATTCATGTTTGAGCAGCATGCGGGTCATTTTCACCCCACTTCAAAGGCTATGGTTTGGATCACTTGAAAATTTATGGAGGGACTAACAGAATCCCACGGTCCATTATCTCAGATTAGGACAACAAGTTCCTCAGTACATCTTTGTCAAGTCTCTAGTCTATGTTGGACACCAATCTCACTAATTCCACAACTTCTGACCCCCAAACTGATGGCCAAATAGAGGTCGTCAACAGGATGATCATACACATTATGCGCATGTACAACTCGACGCATCCCCGCACATGGGATGAAAGCCTCCCCTATGTCTAACACAGCTATAATTGGGCTCTCCACAGCTCAATTTTCCATAGACCCTTTCAGGTGGGCTTGGGATTCCAACCTCTATGTCCCATTGATGTGGCCATACCATTTGCAGCTAATCATGTAGATTTGTCTCATGTCCAGTCTAAAGTCAACAAGGTTAATAGCTTCATTGAGCTCATTAAGCACATTCACAAACATGTCCATGAAATATTAGATAGAGCCAATGCAAATTACAAGCAGCAACATGATCAGCATTGGGTGCCACACAAGTTCCGGGTGGGCGACAAATTTTGGCTACATTTGCAAAATGATCGCCTTGTTGGGCCCCACCGCAAGCTTTGCCCACTCCGATATGGGCCATATACCATCACCAAGGTTTTAGGGGACAATGCCTTCGAGCTCAGTATTCCACCATTCCTTGTTTTTTACCATGTGTTCAATGTGGACCACCTTCGACCCTACTTTCCACCATTGTTGGACACATTCGACATTGCAGAAAAACTTACACCAACAGAGTTAGACCCAGACTGCATAGAACATGCCAGAAGTGATCGAATCATGGAAATATAGATCAAGAACACCAACCAATAGAGGATCCAGCTATGTCGAGTTGTCAAAGCAGGCCAACTCCTTCACTAGGGCAAGTGGTTCATCAGGGACAAGATTCAACAGAAGTTTCCTCACCTCATGGAGGCTCTGCATGAAATGGGGACCATTGCTTCATAAGGGGGGGCGGAATGATCCAGGTTGATATTGGTGGCCATCCACCTATTCCAAGTAGACCTCTATTTGGTTTCATCATTTTCCTTGTTTATAGCAGCATTTACTATTTTTAGCAGTTTTTCAGGTCCTAAACTTCCAGAGCGTTTTTTACCCCCTAAAAGGCGTTTTTTTGAGGTCCACAATAGGCCCATAACCATAGGCAGTGACCTGAGGAAAATCATGCAATAATCGAAGAGATATTTCCAACAATATATCATATGCTTAAAATGTAAATAATATGACCAAGGTACGACCACCAGAAGTTAGTTGCCCAACTAACCCCAACGGGGCCCACAAACTCTTGGCATTCTATCTCATGGTTTAGGGTTTTGGTTGTTTAGGGTTTTTCCATGTTTTTCAATAATAAAAAAGGCCCTTGATCCTCATTATAACATAGTTCAAAGGCATGTAGCCGCCACATCTGTTAAAAATTTACGGCAGAAATAATAATATTTAGTGAGAGAAATAAACATAAAGAACCCAGCAACAAATCAATAACATAAACACAGATGTTTAACCAGGAAAACCCCAAATCCGGGAAAAAACCCATCCTAATGAAATTTCATTAAACATTGGCCAAAACCCTGGCCAATCCGGCCAAGTGAGCCTTCACCGCTCACCTCCAGGGCTACATTACAATGAAGTCTTCCCAGCCTTTTTATAGGCTCCATTACATGAAATACCATGGGCCAAAACCATGGGTGCACAAAACCATGTGCCCCAAAACCACTACTATTTACCCTGGTCAACTTTGACTCTATCCTGAGTCAATTTTACCTAACAATTTCCCCCTTAAACTTGACTTAGGGATTATTGACTAAATCCAGCCAAACCTGCTAAATGAGACAACCTCGCTCACTCTAGCTCCTCCCCCCTCAAATTCTTTTTACCCAGGGTAATTGTTAATTTGACATCCCCCCTATCACCTACGTCTAACCCAGACTTTACCAGTGATTACCCAGGGGTACGCATGCCATACCAGGTCTTACAGCAGTATGCCCATTTACATATAAAACATTAACTCCATTATAATAATTTTTTTTTGTTTCATTGTTGTTGTTCTTTGTATGACCATTCTCTTCATTCATACATGATGTCCTCTCCAAAGAGGACATCATATTTGTACATCAATCTTCCCAATTCTTTCCTCAATTTTTTTTTTTTAAGCTCACACTGAAGGCCATCAATGTAGCCACAAATTTTTTTTTGCGTAGAAACATTCATTTGTTGAACTTCCTGGGGAGGATAGGAACAAGCTCCGAGCTCATCCACTTGAACACTCATTTCTTGGCAAAGCTCTGATATTCTTTCAGGAGGGTACATATATATGGTATCATTATCTTTCAACCACTTTGATATGTCAGTAATAATGTATAGAAGCTCCTTTAAAACTTTCAGAATGGAACAAATGAATCACTTAATCGATTTTGCAATCTCCATCTCTTCTGGTGACAGTTTGTCATCAATCTCAAGGCTACAAGATGACTCTGCATCCAATCTATCTCCAACATCATCTTCCACTCTATTTTCCAACATGCTACTTGCTCCACCGTTCTCCACCAGAACCTCTGTTTCCTTAAGCTCTTGCTTTTCTCGGATAACATCTTTTATGGATGCTGCAACCTGCGTCAAGTTCCTTCCGAAAGCTGTTGAGTTCGTCTTTGGTGTCTTTTTAAGAGCATTGCATGCTTCCCAGACACATCCAGCAAGCTGTGGTATGATTTTTTTCCACTCTGTATCAGGCACTTCACATAAAGAGATGGCCTTACTTAGCAGTTGGAGGCTTGAATCTACAACTTGTTTTGCAGAGAAACGTATAGCATTAAGAAGAATAGGTCCTGCATCCATAGTACTCCCATGAAAAAGTAAAAGGAACCCTTGCAGTGAATCACAAAAAACTTTAATATTCTCCGTCCCAGCTGCCACTGTCAATTTTTTTTTCACTCCATAATGTGCCAGCTTTAGTGGCGTGCTTCGATATTTGCTCTCCCGACTTCCTCACGTCAGTCCATGGTACTTTCTCCAATGTAGAGGCCGGCTCGTTTAGAAGGGTGAGGGTTTCATTAAAAGTTTCTGTGAAGCTCGTCAAAGTTTGGTGGAACTGATTCTCTGCAGCTCGTTTGCCCATTTCCACTCTCCTTTCTCTGAGAGTACTTGGGGTCCTTTATTTTTTCATCCATGCGTTATCACTAATGCTTCCACCACAAAATCATTGATGGTCACCCAACGCTTTGCAGCAAGCTTTCGTTCTTCACATCACTTGGGCCCGATCTTCGCAATGAACTCAATCTATTCCACATAATTGCGTCCATCATATTCACACACAAATCCAACCAGATCTACACCAGATCTAGATGTATATCTAACGCCTTCACACGTAGATCTGTCCTTTTAAGTATATCTGTCCAGGAGAAAATTTTACGCAGTAGCAGTAAACGATAGATATAGCAAAATCACTAAACTTGGCAGCTCATTCCAGATTTCAGATCTTCATAGCTCCGATACCAGTTGTTAAAAATTTACGACAGAAATAATAATATTTACTGAGAGAAATAAACATAAAGAACCCAGCAACAAATCACAAACATAAACACAAAAGTTTAACCAGGAAAACCCCAAATCCAGGGAAAAACCCATCCTAATGAAATTTCATTAAACATTGGCCAAAACCCTGGCCAATCCGGCCAAGTGAGCCTTCACCGCTCACCTCCATGCCTACATTACAATGAAGTCTTCCCAGCCTTTTTATAGGCTCCATTACATGCAATACCATGGGCCAAAACCATGTGCCCCAAAACCACTACTATTTACCCTGGTCAACTTTGACTCTATCTTGAGTCAATTTTACCTAACAACATCTCTTCTTATAGATAAGCTACCATCGCCCGAGCTAGTTTATTTCCATTTTGTGTGTAAGCTTATTTCAATTATTTGATATTAATGAAATGAAGTATATTTTCTTTTGCATCTTTGTGTTTATGTTTATTTATATATTTTATTGCGTTCCTGCATAAATTTGAATGAATTGGCCATAAAACCAGGAGAAGAACCGAAAATTTGGGTGCATGGGGTTATTACACAATTTAACTATTCGAAAAAATGCACCTTTTGTGGCGTGAATCCTGTCAGCGCCAGGAGAAATTGTCACTCAGCAGGTTGTAGAACGGCGGAAAACATATGGTTGTTAGCCAATACTTCCAATTTGTAGAACATTTTGCTGCAAAACTTCCAAGAGCCATAACTTGATGAGTTATTGGACTTTTTTGAGCCCAAAAAGAGTCCCATTAGGGGTTTTTGGGTCTTTTGGAGCCAATGGAGACATTATTTTTGCATTTTTAGCACTTCAAAACCATGTAATCATACATTTTAGCACTTAATTGAAGAGTTCCAACATTGGAAGCTGGACCAGGAGGGGTGAAATCCTTTATCAATTTGTCGTATTGTATTGTTGCGCAAGGTTTATTTGTCTCTATTTGTTTGTTGCAACTAAGTTTAAAACACTAATTTATGTGTTTTTGCAACTTGATCCATTGCCTAAAAGACATAAAAATTTACTTGCAATTTTTCCATAAACCTTCAAGTTTGTAATACAGATCACTTGCTTACTCATCTAGGGTTTTACATTGGTGTTATCAATTGGATTATGGGATGCATTACAAATTTTAGTTTTGAAGTCCTAATTAATGGAGCGACATCCCCCTTTTTTCACAATCAGAGAGGACTCAGAAATGGATTCCCCCTATCAACCCTCCTCTTCCTTTTAGCGGCCAAAGGTTTGAGCCAATTGATTCTCACATAAAAACGTAGAAGAGACTTAAAAGGGATTGAAGCGGCCACAAACCTATTTGTAACACTTCTTCTATTTGTAGATGATATCATTCTCTTTAGAGATGGATCTAGAGGTGATATTCAGCAGCTTAAATCTTCACTTGACTTGTTCCTAAAAGCTACATGTATGTGTATAAATGATAATAAATCATCTATAGTTAAAAAAGGTTTCTCTTTAGCTGAAATTAGTAGAATTCATACTTATATTCCCTTTGAATTTAAGCTTATGACAGACATATTCAAATATTTAGGCATCCACCTCAAGCCAGATTCATATTAAAAACATGATTGGATGTGGCTAGTGGCCAAAATAGAAAAGAGAATTAAATATTGGAGTTATAAATGGATCTCGAGAGTTGGAAGATTGGTTCTAATAAAATTAGTTCTAATTGCAATTCTGGTCTATTGGCTTGCTCTTACCTGGGTCCCCAAAGGATTCCTTGCCAAGATCAGGAAAATATGTGGTCATTTTTTATGGGTTGGTGCAAAGGAAGAAGAAGTATTATCATGGGTAGCTTAGGACAATATCTCTCTCCCAAAAGTATGGGGAGGATGGGGAATCAAGGACCTCCATCTATTTGCAAAATATCTAGCTGCTAAATTAGGATGGTGTATCTTATCAATGGATAATATTTGGATTTTGGTAGTGAAAATAAAATATATTGATCCCATTCCTCTGGAGGAATGGGTTCATGGGATAGACGAAAAATCTCAAAATGCATCAATCATCTAGAAAGCCACAATGGATTCCTTTGGGATTATATAAGATGGTATAACGTGGCACATTGGGAATGGAGAGAAGGTTAGAATAGGGGTTGATATGTGGCTAGGATGCAACGAAGGATATAAGCTCCCTAGAGACTTAACTAACTTTCTAAACAATCAAGGTATTATGTTCTTGAACCGGGTGGCTAATGTTTAAGCCTCCACATTGTGGTACCGGGGCTTGAAATTAGATAGTGACCTTCACTTAGAACCATAGTGGGGTGTTGTGTGGGAGATTTACACCAGAGAACTGTAGTGATCTCAGATTGAGATAAGGGACCGATCATATGACCTCAGATGGGTCCATGTGCCTATAGGTAAATACTCCACCAAATTTGGATACCTCTTCCAAATGAACAGGCAAGTACATGTGGAATAGACATGGTGCTGGAAATTACTCTAGAAATTGAAATGCCCTGCAAAGTCAAAAAAAAAAAAAAATCATGTGCATACTAAGAAATAAGGTGCCAACTTGGGATAACCTGCAAAAAAAGAACAAAAAAGGGTTGGGTTGGTCCATCCTCTACAAAACTCTAAATAATTGTTAACCATTTGTTCCTAGGTTTCCCTTTCACTTTAATAATTTGGGAGGCCACTCTAAGATATCTGGGAGTTAGTCAAATCTGGAGAGGAGAAAACATAGTCGAGGCTTGGTAAAATCGGTGGAACTCAGCATAGGATGAAAATTTGAGAAATGTCCCACCAATAATAGCATGGGGAATATGGTTGGCCAGAAACAATGGCATTTTTTGTGATCTTCATTTTTCCCCTTCAATTATTTCAATTGAATGTGATGATATTTACTCTCTCCTTCCAACCTCATAAGTACCCTCAGTTCCTCGAATTATTACAGAGGAACAAATAAACCCACAAATTATGTGGGCCTATTTTGATGGATCATCTGATGCTCAGAACATATGTGGGGCAGGTTTGGTCATTCATATCAATATTCAAAGAAATATAAAATCTTTGGTTGGCCTTGGAACTAGAACAAACAACTATGCAGAACTCTTCTCTCTGAAATTATTATTATGTTGGATCAGGGAAATTGGGATTTATTCAGTAAAAATATTTGGTGAATCCTTAAATGTGATAAATTGGTTTAATGATCGTCATAGATGTCAAAACCACATTTTGATGAAATTTCTCAAAATAAAACAGGGATTTGACTTTATTTCAGTGTGCCACATATACAGGGAACGAAACTCCGAGGCAGACATCCTTTCCAAGGAGGGTATTCAACAGGCTCTCAGAAGATGGGATATAAGAGAGCCTTTCAACAGTTGATCCGCTTCCTTTTTACTTTACACTGATCAGATAGTTTATCTTTATGTTTATTTCTTTCAGGTTTATTGCATACAGGGATATCATGTTTTATCTATATACTTGCAATTTGTGTATATTGTTGTCTTTTTACTATGGATACAACATACTACAAACATTATTATATTTTGAACACTTTAATTATGGATTGTTTTCTCTGTGTATATGGGGAGGTCAATTGTTATTTTTGTGATTTTTGCACGTTTCTGAGTATTATAGATGCTCATGGAAAATGTTTTCCATTTCCTACTCATCCACTTTGTGTCTATATTTTTTATCACACAGAGCCATAAATTCTTCGAGAATATACAGATGTAACTTTTTATCTTCTTAATAAAAAGTTTGATTTTTCTATGGAACAAAAAAAAAAAATTCAGGCCACTTTATGTTTCTTGCACTGAAAGCTTAAAAAAAACAATTAGGAAACCTAATTGGGTAATCATGACAGTAAGTTCAGTACGACACTTTTTCCAATAGGACCTTGTTCCCTTAAGAGACGAACCAAAATGCATTAGTTTCTCAGCTAACTTATTGTCATGTAAATCATCAAGTTGTTAACGCAAGTCTCCGATAGTTGTAGGTGAATTTTCATGTATACTCTTTTTTCTTTAAAGGAATTTTTTCCTTGGCTATGACGACAGATAATCATATTCAACAAGAAATACAAAACCAAGGATGGAATCCAAATCTATAGTAAAAATATGAGTAGATGTAAACCATATTCATGCATTTCAATATTACAAATATGTGGATGCAACCAACCAACATCACTAGTAGGAAATAGAGTGGGAAACCCCATTTCTAATAACCCTTTTGTATTATACTCATTGATGGGAGACGAACCAATTTATGGCCAGTCCAATGGGTCAAAAGATGTAGAATCTGCATTTCAATTAATCTTCTTATTTGGTCCACTTCCCTCTGTCTATTGGGTAGGAAAATGACAAAAGATGAAGGATGAGATTGCAAACAATTAGGGCCCAATATTTCAACTCCTTCATCACTTATCTTTGTTTCATCGATATAAAATCAACAAATTGTAGCTTGATTGACACATCAGTTGGTCTTTCTGGGAGAACAGCAACTGATTCCATGTCAATTTCAACATCCTTATAATATTTATCTATATGAATTAATTTGTAAAGCAATGCATACATCACTCATTGTAATTTCACATAACATTCATAATATTTGGACTAGACGCCATGTCTCCTCGCAATTAGGAAATCAAGTTGGTCAACACGTTGTGGAAGCTTCTTTCCAACCAAAAAAATATCTCGCAAAAAAATTATTGTGTGGCCACTATATTTATATTTCCCACTACAAGCACGTGTCACTTTCAATAGTGGATTAACATGTGCTATAATCATCTCTTCAACTTGGGTAATAATTCTTAAAACCTAATTTTTCTCACCAAGATCCATGTTGTTGAAACGAGAGAAATGGTCAGAGCCTTTATCGTGCTTGCATCTTATACAAATAGGTCATTCATTCCATCTAACAACTCGTATACCAGGATAAAATTCATTACATACTTGGCACATTTGGACAATAGACAGGTTATCAATCTTGGACCGGATTCTTTATGAACTTCAATCATCTCTGTGCCAAAATGAACATAAGTACTTTATTTTTCTCTATGAAAGGGGACTCTAGGTTGACGATGATGTGTAGCACCTTGTCTAATGGGACAATTACTTTGAATATTTGTTTCCATAAAATCATGGGATTTCATTCTTGTAAATCGGTTGCATCTAATTATATTATTCTCAAAGGAAAATAGAAATTCTAATGCTATAATGGCGTATGCACAAAAGGAGAAGTTAAATTGTTCAAACGAACAATACATTAAAAACATACAACATTTACATTTTCTTTCTAGATAGATGGTCCAGGTTCAACTAGAGGAAGGGATGAACATTGTATTGGTTGTGAATTTATTTCTCAAGTAATATTCATTTGAATATTATTCTGGAAAAAAAAAAAAAAAAAATTTAAAAAAAATAAAATTAAAAAATTAAAAAATAAAAAATAAAAATAAAAATGCTAATGTTATAACGACATTTGCACAAAATGAGAAGTATAATTGTTCAAATGAAAATTACATAAAATAACAGAACATTTACATTTTATTTTCAGTTAGATGGTCCAAGTTCAACTGGAGGAAGGGATGAATGTTTTTTCCAAAGAAAACATCGAACTCTTTATATTTTAAAAATTTAACTGTGTGCATGCATTTAAGCATTTCTTGGTAAGAGTTTTTTCTCTCCAAAATATCAGTCGAGTAATCAGCCCATCTCCAAAAAACCCCATCAAGTTAGTGTGACGACTTCATTTAGAACCTTCTCGTATTTAAAGGGAAAAACCACCAACTTGTCATCAGTCCAAAAAGATGAATCTCCACAGCACGTTCCTGGGCCTCCTCTTATAAGGAAAACCAGCCCAAACAGGAACGGCTGTGTGGAGTGAGCAGAAACAAAAAAAGTTTTGAGACTAAGTCCGCATATACGTTTTTAAAGTACTCAGAAGAATGTAATGTTTTCTGCAGGAAATTAAACTAACTACAAACAGTTGTTGCTAAAAAAACTGAAATAGAAGCTAGAAGAAGTAATCTAGACAAAACAAGGATGGTCCAAAGCCACAGAGCCTTCCGGCCCTATTTCTCGAGTCCTCCAGCTACCCGGATCTTGTTATAAACCCTCCTTAGAAAGGAAGTCTGCAGCGGCATTTTTTCCCTATAAATGTGACATAAATCAATATAAGTAAAGTGAGTCTTCAAAAATCACAAATCCTCAAGGATAGGACTTAAAATATAATTTGAACAAACATATTCATTATTGAACCATTTGATAATGTTGAGCGATTCCCCAAAAATCTGGACTGAGTTAATATCAAAGTTTGCGAGCCAGCAAAGGAGGAGATGTAGTGCTTTAATTTCGGCATAATTATTTGAACCCTGGCCAAGACCGATAGAGGCCTCCATCCTCTGGTCCTGATTTAGATGGATAACTAATCCAACCCCATAAACATTCTCTAGATCAGAGGCATCGTCAAAATACGGGCAGGGGATGTCTCCCCTAATATTCTCAGGAGTAATGGTCCTTACCTTCTTGATGGGAACTTGGTCTGGAAATAGATCATAAATGGTCACCCCTTAGGCTAAGCAACAACATGAAAGGGGATTTCTTCGTCCCTAAAAATATCTTGATTTCTAGCTAGCTAGATCCCCTAGGAGATAAGCAAGGGAATTGTTTTCACTTTCTCTACCTAGCAGTTGTTCCACCACACCTTCCAAGCCTCCTTGATCGAGAGGCCTCTCCATTGCTGAGTAAACCCAACGAGGGGACGGAAGGTGTCCCATACCTTAATGTTGAACAAATAGCTCAAAACCAGATGAGCCACAAATTCAGAATCAAGCTTGCATATGGGGCATCTTCCCGGTCCCTCCTTCCTTCATTTCTGCAAATTATCCTAGGTGGGGATCTTATTCTCCAGCAAGCACCAGAAGAAAAGATGGCTTTTAGATGGGAATTTCATCTTCCAAAGTATTTTATACCACCACTTGGGCTCTACCCATCCTTTTTTCCCCATGATATATGAGTATCCATGCTTAGGTGACTATTTACCAGATGGATATAAAGCCTATCTAAGAATATCAGGCTCATCTCGCAAGCGGACATTTGTCCTGTGAAGCTTGTTAATGTAGTGGTTCCATGACTCAAACCATATTGGATCAAGTTGAAGGTTTTCCCCTGATTTCTAGCCTTGAGTCCAAAACGATGTTTCTTCTGCTTTCTCTACTTGATTTAGGTACATGAGACCTTTTTCAGCAAGGTGGACTATGCATGCTTCCAAAAGGGAAAACCCTGCAATGCAACAGACCCATGAGTCCAAGCCTACTCTGATTTGTTGCCCGTTTCCTACCTTCCACACCAACCCCTCTTCAATCAATTCCATGGCTCTGAGTGTGGCCCTCCAGACCATTGATTCTCCCGTGGGCTTCTTATCTGAGCTCCTCACCCATTCAATTATAGGTCTAGGGTATATATACTTCCTTCTCATAACCAAGGACCATAAGGAATCCTTGGCCAGCAGAGACCATCCCATTTTGGAAACAAGAGATGTGACGAAATATGGCAGCGCCTTGATACCCCAACCTCCCCATTCTTTGGCTCTGGCAATTTTTTCCCATGCTACCCATGGCAGCGCATAGTCCTCCTTTGAACCTGCCCATAAGAATTTGTGGCAGATTTTACGGATTCACTCTATTATTCCTTTTGGAATCCATCATAACAATGCCCAAAAGACCAGAATGGCCATTAGCACTGATTTGATAAGAACCATCCTACCTGCTCTGGAAACCCACTTGCAACACCAACACTTGATTCTTTTTTCAATTTTGGCCACCATCCACATCCAGTTTGTTATTCGGTATGAGTCAGGCTTGAGTTGAAACCCGAGATAACGGAAGCTTTCTGAAAGTTGCTTGATCTCAAAATGGAGGACTTAGGCAACTCTCCTAGAGTCTTCCCACGAGAGGCCTTCGATCATGATGGATGATTTATTCAATTTTATGCTCATTCATGTAGCAATAAGGAAGAATTCTAGGGAGGATTTAAAATGGATAATGTCCCTTCTGCTACCATTTATGAAGAGAAGAATGTCATCTACGAAAAAAAGGTGGGTGATTTTGAGATTTGTAGCCACCTCCACTAATCCAGATTTATGCGGGAACGCAATAGAATACATATATAACCATAAATACAAAGATGCAGCAGAAATAACACTTCATTTCATTAATATCAAAGAACTGAAATTTTCTTACAGACATAATGGAAATAAACTAGCAAGGCCGCTAGTAGATTATCTCTGAGAAGAGATGTGGTGGCTACAGGCCTCTGAACTGAATTACAATGAGGCTCGAGGACCTATTTATTATTTAGAAACAATAGAAAACCCTAAACGTCCAAAAACCTAACCCTAGGAGATGAAGCGCCAAAAATATGGGCCCCGTTTTGGTAAATTGGTGTTTCAACTTCCCAGGGACGTAACTTTGGCATACTATCTATGTTTCACACACATGATGCATCGTTAGAAATATCTATCCGAGGACTAAAAAATTCGCAGTAAATATCAAATTTGGAATGAAATCATATTTTCTAGCTGAACGATGCCCAAAAACTGTCGTTTAGGGCCTCAAAACGGCTCCGGAAGTTCAGGACCTGAAAAACTGCTAAAAATAGTAAGTTGTGCCGAAACTGAAAACTTGAAAGAGAAAATGGTGGGGCCCCAAGTGGAATAGGCAGGTGGCCACCAATATCCACCTAGATCATTCCTCCCCCCTTAGGAAGCAATGGTCCCCATTGCGTTGAGGTCCTCCATGAGATGAAGAAACTTCTGCTGAACTTGGCCCCTAGTGAACCACTTGCCTTGGTGCAGGAGTTGGCCAGCTTTGACAACCCAATATAGTTGGATCTTTTGTTGGCGAGTGTTATTGATTTGCATGTCCATGATACAATATATGGTGGCATGTTCCATGCAGTCTAGGTTTAACTCTTTTGGTGTGAGTTCTTCTGCAATGTCAGAGGTGTCTAGTAGAGGTGGGAAGTAGGGATGAAGGCGGTCTACATTGAATACTACGTGCAGACCAAGGAATGGTGGAATACTGAGCTCAAAGGAATTGTTCTCTATAGCATTGGTGATGGTGTACGGCACATATCGGAGCGGGCGAAGCTTGCGATGGGGTCTAGTGAGGCGCTCCTTCTGCAAATGTAGCCACACTTTTTCGCCCACCTGGAAGTTGTGTGGCACCCGATCTTGATCATTTCATTTCTTTTAATTAGCATTGGCTTCGTCTAATATGTCATCAACTTGTTGGCAGATGTGGTGAATGCAATCGATGAAGTTGTTCGATTTGTCAGCTTCAGACTGGACATGAGCGAAGCAGCCTGAATAGCCGCAAATTGCATAGCTACGTCAATGCAACATAGCGGCTGGAAACCCAAGCCCACCTGAAAGGGGCTATGGTCAGTTGAGCTGTGGAGAGCCCAGTTATAATTGTGTTGTACATAGGGGAATATCTCATCCCATGTTTGAATTGTACATGCGCATAATGTGTACAATCATCCTATTGACGATCTCTGTCGGGCCATCAGTTTGGGGATGGAAATCTATGGACTTGGTGAGCTTGGTGTCCAACATTGACCAAAGACTGGACCAAAATGTGTTGAGGAACCTGCTGTCACGATCTGATATGATAGACTGTGGGATCCCAAATTTCACCCACACTCATTCAAAGAAGAGTTTAGAAGTGGCTTCTGCTGTGATATTCTTCTTGCAGGCCGCCATAATGGCCATCTTCGAGAATCTATCGACGACCACAAAAACAAAATCATTTCCATGCTTAGTAGAAGGAAGGCCTGACATGTAATCCATGGAGATGGATTCCCAAGGTCGAATAGGGTTAGGTAGTGGAGTATAGATCCCATGCTTCTTGATGGTCGGTTTGGCAATGGCGCAAGCAGTGCAAGATCTGATGTACTTCCTAACATCCTGTAGAAGGTTTGGCCAATAGAAATACTTTTGCAGTACTGCCACTGTTTTCTTGACCCCAAAATGCCCAGCAAATTGACTATAGTGCACTTCCCATATCATCTTGGCACGCTCACTTGAAGGAACACAAAGGTGTCCCAAGTGACACAACAGTGTATCTTAGGGGTGAAAAATTGGAACTTGCATACCCCCCAAGAGTGCCTTGTATGTGTGGCTTAATTCTGGATCGCTCTTGTAGAGAATTGGCCAATCATAAGTCTCGTGCCCACAAGATTTGAGAACGGTGGTTATGGCCACGATCGGTGGTCGGCTGAGGTAGTCTACAACATTATTGGTGCTACCCTTCTCATACTTGATGTTCAAATGAAATTGTTGCAGATATGTGAACAACTTCTGATGGCAATCATTCTGCAACTTCCCTTTTGTCTGTATGAACTACAAGGGTCGGTGGTCTGTGTGGATTATTTTCTCCTTCCCCAAAATTTAATGCTTCCATTGTCAAAAATCTTACACAATGGAATACATTTCTTTGTCATAGGTGGGATACTTTTGAACTGTGTCGGAAAATATCTCACTGTGATATGCCACTGGATTCCCCTTTGAGTTGGTCCAGAAGGTCATCAATCCATGGGATCAAGTACCTATTCTGGACAGTGATCTTGTTCAGCACCCTATAGTCAATACAGAGTCTCCAAGTCCCATCATTCTTCTGTACCAACATGATCGAGCTCCCACATGGCGATGAACTTGGCCGGATGTGACCTTTCTGCAACATCTCCTGAATCTGCCTCTTGATTTCATCATTCTCCATAACATAGCACCTATAGATCGATCCATTGAGTAGCAGCACACCTGGGGTTAGGTCAATGGAGTGCTTGACCTGACAGTGCAGAGGCACCCCTATGGGTGAGGTGAAGATGTCCCCGTACTCCTCCACAGCCTTGTCCATTTGTTGTTGTCCTGTAAAGGAGCCATGTATGGAGGTCGTGGCCACAGTATTCTTCTTGCCCTGGGGGCAGATCATCAGGAAAACAAATTTCCTGGTTTGGGAAATGAGCTTACTTCATTGTTTTGCAGTAACCGAAGAGATAGTGGGAGGTGGTGGTACCTCTAGTATCCTGTACAACTTATTTCCCAAAGTAACAATAACAGCTCAAGGTCAAGACTCATACATAGCATGTCGCTTCCACAAGTATGGTTGGCCTAATAATACATCAGAAACATCAATAGGAGAAATGTCACATAATACCTCATCCGTGAAGGGCTTGATGTTATAGGGAAGGCGACACTGTTGGTTGATGCGGAGACCCCATCCTTGGTGAAGCCACCCGATGGTGTATGGTTGTGGGTGTGATGTGGTCGGCAAGCCCAACCGCTTCACGACATATGCTGAAATGAGGTTCTTTTGGCTCCCATTTTCAAGAATGAACTGTATCGGGGAACCCTTTACCCACATCTGGGAGTGGAAGAGACGCTCTGCCTCCTCTGGATCTTCTGGTTCCTCCTTCTAGATCTTCCTAGTGGCAACAGTGGCATTGGGCTCCGCATAAATATTCTGCTTCCCTTTGTCATTCCCCTTGTCAGGTTCTAATTCAGGGTTGGAGCATGCATCTAGTTCAAAAGCCCTCATCTCGGCCACTAGCGACTGCTTGGCCCGACACTCACTTGTGTTGTGAGTGGAGCTCTTATGGAACTCACACCACTTTCCCATGTCCTTCTTTGGATTCGTGGTGTTTTTCTTTTCTTGTGGCTTTGGAAGGTTGTCTTTGGCCACCATGCCTTGGCTTTGTCCTTTTTTTTGCAGTTTTGGGGCACCCTTCCATTGCTTTTTATTAAAAGATCCAAAGTCTCGCTTCTTCTGTTTGAATTTCTGCTCAATCTTGGCAAGATACTGGTATGTCGTACCAAGCGAGGAGATGTTGAGGAACTCCATTTCATCCTAAATTTATTTGTGTAGAAAACTATGATACTTTAGCACCAAATGTTTCTCTGAATCTTTGATACCCAACTTTTTGCGCAGGGTATGGAACAGATTTGTCAGCTCATGCACATCCTGATCCCTTCGTTGCCGCAACGTGGTCCATTGTATGTACTTGTCCTCATAGCTCCCCACAGGATACTATTGTTCCTTGATGGCATCTCTAAAAGAATTCAAAGTGGGTACGGTTGAGAATAGAGAGGGTTATGTCTTATCCTCTTTCTCACAATAGGTTTCCCACCAATCCTTAACATCAGGGGTAGCTTTGAGGAGTGCAAAAATAATCTTCTCCTGGTCAGAAAAGTCATGAACCTAGAAAAATCCTTCTAATAGATTCAACCATCTATCTACAGCAGCTGCATCTATTTGACCCTCAAATATGGTAATGTAAAATTTTACTTGTACATTAAAGGGATTCGCACCTCCAAAGTGGCTACTGGATGCAGATGTGCCGTCGGTGGGCATTCGTTGAAGGATCTGGGCGAAGTTACCCATCATCGCGTTCCTTTATTTTTCGAGGGCCTCCTCCAGCAATATTTTGATAAGATATCTTGCTCCCTCATCTTTCTTTCGTCCCTCATGGGCATCTGTCAGGGTTTGCGAGGCTGATCTTGCAAAGGTTCCACCAAATCGAGCCCTAACTCCTTATACCCAGACCTCATTGGGGACATGCAAAGAAGGATCGAGAAAAAGCAGGTCACTCTGATACCACTGATCCGGATTTATGCGGGAACGCAACAGAATACATATATAACCATAAATACAAAGATGTAGTGGAAATAACACTTCATTTCATAAATATCAAAGAACTGAAATTTTCTTACAGACAGAATGGAAATAAACTAGCTAGGGTGCTGGTAGCTTATCTCTGAGAACAGATGTGGCGGCTACAGGCCTCTGAACTGAGTTAAAATGAGGCTCGAGGGCCTATTTATTATTTAGAAACAATGGAAAACCCTAAACTTCCAAAAACCTAACCCTATGAGATGAAGCACCAAAACTATGGGCCTCGTTTGGGTAAATTGGTGTTTCAACTTCCCAGGGACATAACTTTGGCATACTATCTCCCTTTGACGCATATGATACATCATTAGAAAGATCTATCCAAGGACTACAACTACTATCATGAATATCAATTTCAGAATGGAATCATATTCATCGGAACGGAATCATATTCGTCGTAGGAATGATGCCCAAACAACGTCGTTTAGGGCCTCAAAACGGTTCCGGAAGTTCAGGACCCGAAAAACTGCTAAAAATAGTAAGTTGTGCCGAAACTGAAAAACTGAAACAGACAATGGTGGGGCCCCAAGTGGAATAGGTGGGTGGCCACCAATATCCACCTGGATCATTCCTCCCCCCTTAGGAAGCAATGCTCCCCATTGTGTTGAGGTCCTCCATGAGATGAGGAAACTTCTGTTGAACTTGGTTCGTAGTGAACCACTTGCCTTGGTGCAGGAGTTGGCTAGCTTTGACAACCCAATACAGTTGGATCTTCTATTGGTGAGTGTTCTTGATTTGCATGTCCATGATACAATCTTTGGTGGCCTGTTCCATGCAGTCTGGGTTTAACTCTTTTGGTGTGATTTCTTCTGCAATGTCAGAGGTGTCCAGTAGAGGTGTGAAGTAGGGAAGAAGGCGGTATACATTGAATACTAGGTGAAAACCAAGGAATGGTGGAATACTGAGCTTGAAGGAATTTTTCCCTACAGCCTTGGTGATGGTGTACGGCCCATATCGGAGTAGGCGAAGCTTGCGGTGGGGTCCAGTGAGGCGCTCCTTCTGCAAATGTAGCCACACTTTTTCTTCCACTTGGAAGTTGTGTGGCACCTGATGTTGGTCATGTCGTTGCTTGTACTTAGCATTTGCTTTTTCCAATATGTCATGAACCTCTTGGTGGTTGTGCTGAATTCGCTCGATGAATTTGTTCGCTTTGTCAGCTTCAGACTGGACATGAGCCGAACTGGCCTGACTAGCCGCAAATGGCATGGCTATGTTAATGGGACATAGCGGCTGGAATACCAAGCCCACCTGAAAGGGGATGTGGCCAATTGAGCTGTGGAGAGCCCTATTATAACTGTTTTGTACTTAGGGGAGGCTCTCATCCCATGTTTTAATTATACATGCGCAGAATGTGTACAATCATCCTTTGAACGACCTCTGTCTGGCCATCAGTTTGGGGATGGAAAGATGTGGACTTGGTGAGCTTGGTGTCCAACATTGAACAAAGGCTGGACCAAAATGTGCTGAGGAACCTATTGTCGTGATCTGATATGATAGACTGAGGGATCCCAAAGTGCACCCACACTTGTTCAAACAAGAGTTTAGCAGTGGCTTCTACTGTGATATTCTTCTTGCAGGCCGCCACAATGGCCATCTTCTAGAATCTGTCGGTGACCACGAAAACACAATCATTTCCATGCTTAGTAGAAGAAATACCTAACATGTAATCCATGGAGATGGATTCCCAAGTTTGACTAGGCATAGGTAGCAGAGTATAGAGCCCTTGCTTCTTGATGGTCGGTTTGGCAATGACACAAGCAGCGCAGGATCTGATGTACTTCCCGACATCCTGTCGAAGGTTCGGAAAATATAAATACTTCTGTAGTACTGCCACTATTTTTTCGACCCCAAAATTCCCAGCGACTCGACTATAGTGCGCTTCCCATATCATCTTGGCACGCTCCCTTGAAGGAACACAAAGGTGTCCCAGGTAACACAACAGTGCATCTTGGAGGTGA
The DNA here is from genome assembly GCA_034641835.2 of Pinus albicaulis. Classification (NCBI taxonomy): domain Eukaryota; kingdom Viridiplantae; phylum Streptophyta; class Pinopsida; order Pinales; family Pinaceae; genus Pinus; species Pinus albicaulis. Next base: position 568,062,412 of record CM076583.1, on the reverse strand, counting down.
AAATTTGGAACTTGCGTACCCCCCAAAAGTGCCTTGTATGTGTGGCTGAATTCTGGATCGCTCTTGTAGAGAAGCGTCCAATCATAAGTCTCGTGCCCACAAGATTTGAGAATGGTGGTTATGGCCATGATCACTGGTTGGCTGAGGCAGTCTGCAACATTATTGGTGCTACCCTTCTTGTACTTGATGTTCAAATGAGATTGTTGCAGATAGGTGGACCACTTCTGATGGCGATCGTTCTGAAAATTCCCTTGTGTCTGCATGAACGGCAGGGGTCAGTGGTCTGTGTGGATGATTGTCTCCTTCCCCAAAATGTAATGCCTCCATTATCGACAAGCCTACACAATGGAATACATTTCTTTGTCATAAGTAGGATACTTTTGAACTTTGTTAGACAATGTCTCACTATGATATGCCACTGGATGCCCCTTTGAGTTGGTCTAGAAGGTCATCAATCTGTGGGATTGCGTACCTATTCCAGACAGTGATCTTGTTCAGTGCCCGATAGTCAATCAAGAGTCTCTAAGAACCATCCTTCTTCTGTACCAATTCGATCGGGCTCCCACATGGCGATGAACTTGGATGGATGTGACCTTTTTGCAGCAGTTCCTGAATCTTCCTTTTGATTTCATCATTCTCTAGAGTAGATCACCTATAGATCAGTCCATTGGGTAGCAGCACACCTGGGGTCAGGTCAATGGAGTGCTTGACCTGACAGTGCAGAGGCACCCTTGTGGGTGAGGTGAAGATGTCCCTGTTGTCCTCCACAACCTTGTCCATTTGTTGTTGTCATGCAAAGGAGCCATGTCTGTAGGTCGTGGCCACAATATTCTTCTTTCCCTAAGGGCGGATCATCAAGAAAATAAATTTCCTGGTTTGGGAAACGAGATTACTGCATTGTTTTTCAGTAACCAAAGAGATAGTGGGAGGCGGTGGCACCTCTGGTATATTGTACAACTTATTTCCCAAAGTAACAATAAAAGCGCGAGGTTGGGACTCATACATAGCATGTCACTTCCACAAGTATGGTTGGCCTAATAATACATCAGAAACATCAATAGGAGCAATGTCACATAATACCTCATCCGTGAAGGGCTTGATGTTATAGGGAAGGTGGCACTGTTGGATGACGCGGAGATCTCGTCCTTAGTGAAGCCACCCGATGGTGTATGGTTGTGGGTGCACTGTGGTCGAAAAGCCCAACCACTTCACGACATCTGCTGAAATGAGGTTCTTTTGGCTCCCATTATCGACAATGAACTATAGTGGGGAACCCTTTACCCACATCTGGGAGTGGAAGAGACGCTCTGCCTCCTCTGGATATTATGGTTCCTCCTTCTAGATCTTCGTAGTGGAAATAGTGGTGTTGGGCTCTGCATCAATAATCTGCTTCCCTTTGTCATTCCCCTTGTCATATTTTGATTTAGAGTTGGATCATGCATCTCATTCAGAAGCCCTCATCTCAGCCACTAGTGACTGCTTAGTCGGACACTCACTTGTGTTGTGAGTGGAGCTCTTATGGAACTCACACCACTTTTTGTGTCCTTCTTTAGCTTCGCCATGTTGTTCTTTGCTTGTGGATTTGGAAGGTTGTCTTGGGCCGCCATGCCTTGAATTTTTCCTTTGTTCTGTGGTTTGGGGGCACGTTTCCCTTGCTTTTGATTTGCAGATTTAAAGTCTCGCTTCATCTATTTGAATTTCTTCTCAATCTCGGCAGCATACCAGTATGTCGTACCAAGTGAGGAGATGTTGAGGAACTCCATTTCATCCTAAATGTATCTGTGCAAACAACTGCGATACTTTAGCACCAAATATTTCTCTGAATCTTTGATACCCAACTTTGTGCACAGGGTATGGAACAAATTTGTCAGCTCATGCACATTCTGATCCTTTGTTGTCGCAGAGTGGTCCATTGTATGTACATGTCCTCATAGCTCCCCACCGGATATTATTTCTCCTTGATGGCATCTATGAAAGAATTCCAAGTGGGTACGGTTGAGAATAGAGAGGGTTATTTCTCATCCTCTTTCTCACAATAGGTTTCCCACCAGTCCTTGACATGGGGGGTAGCTTTGAGAAGTGCAAAAATAATCTTCTCCCAGTCGGAAAAGTCATGAACCGAGAAATATCCTTCTAATAGATTCAACCATCTATCTATAGCATCTACATCTATTTGACCCTCAAATATGGGAATGTAAAAGTTTACTTGTACCTCAAACTGAGTCACACCTCCAGAGTGGCTGCTGGATGCAGATGCGCCGCTGCTGGGCAGTGGTTGAAGGGTCTGGGAAAAGTTATCCATCATCATGTTCCTTTGTTTTTAGAGGGCCTCCTCGAGCAATATTTTAATAGGATCTCCTACTCCCTCTTCTTTCTTTTCGTCCCCCATAGGCGTCCGTCAGGGTTTGTGAGGCTGATCTTGCAAAGGTACCACCAGATCGAGCCCTAACTCCTTATAACCCGACCTCGTTAGTCAAAGAAGGATCGAGAAAAAGCAAGTTGCTCTGATACCACAGATCCAGATTTATGGGGGAACGCAACAGAATACATATATAACCATAAATACAAAGATGCAGTGGAAATAACACTTCATTTCATTAATATCAAAGAACTGAAATTTGCTTAGAGATAGAATGGAAATAAACTAGCTAGGGCATTGTTAACTTATCTCTGAGAAGAGACGTGGCAACTACAGGCCTCTGAACTGAGTTACAATAAGGCTCGAGGGCCTATTTATTATTTAGAAACAATGTAAAACCCTAAACTTCCAAAAACCTAACCTTAGGAGATGAAGCGCCAAAACTATGTGCCCTATTTGGGTAAATTGGTGTTTCAATTTCCCGGGGACGTAACTTTGGCATACATGTTTGTTTGATTCACATGATACATCGTTAGAAAGATCTATCCGAGGACTACAACTGTTGTTGTGAAAAAGTTGGATATTTTGTTGATGATTGTTCTTGATTTTCATGTCCATGATACAATCTATGGTGGCATGTTCCATGCAGTCTAGGTTTAACTCTTTTGGTGTGATTTCTTCTGCAATGTTAGAGGTGTCCAGTAGAGGTGGGAAGTAGGGACGAAGGCGGTCTACATTGAATACTAGTTGCAGACCAAGGAATGGTTGAATACTGAGCTCAAAGGCATTGTTCCCTACAGCCTTGGTGATGGTGTACGGCCCATAGCAGAGCGGGCGAAGCTTGCAGTGGGGCCTAGTGAGGCACTCCTTCTGCAAATGTAGCCATACTTTTTCTCCCTCCTGAAAGTTGTGTGGCACCCGATGTTGATCATGTCGTTGCTTGTACTTAGCATTTCCTTTTTCCAATATGTCATGAACCTGTTGGCAGATTTGCTGAATGCACTCGATGAAGTTGTTCACTTTGTCAGCTTCAGACTAGACATGAGCCGAATCGGCCTGAGTAGATGCAAATGGCATGGCTACGTCAATGGGACATAGCAACTGGAATCCCAAGCCCACTTGAAAGGGGTTGTGGCCGGTTGAGCTGTGGAGAGCCCAGTTATAACGGTGTTGTACATAGGGTATGCTCTCATCCCATGTTTGAATTTTATATGCGCAAAATGTGTACAATCATCCTGTTGACGACCTCTGTCTGGCCATCAGTTTGGGGATGGAAAGCTATGGACTTGGTGACCTTGGTGTCCAACATTGACCAGAGGCTGGACCAAAATGTGTTGAGGAACCTTTTGTCGCGATATGATATGATAGACTTTGGGATCCAAAAGTTCACCCACACTCGTTCAAAGAAGAGTTTAGCAGTGGCTTCTACTGTGATATTCTTCTTACAGGCTGCCATAATGGCCATCTTCAAGAATCTGTCGACGACCACGAAAACATAGTCGTTTCCATGCTTAGTAGAAGGAAGGCCTAACATGTAATCCATGGAGATGGATTCCCAAGGTTGGCTAGGGGTAGGTAGCAGAGTATAGAGCCCTTGCTTCTTGATGGTCGGTTTGGCAATGGCGCAAGCAGTGCAGGATTTGAGGTACTTCCCGACATCTTGTCGAAGGTTCAGTTAATAAAAATAATTCTACAATACTACCACTATTTTCTCGACCCAAAAATTCCCAGCGACTCAACTGTAGTGCGCTTCCCATATCATCTTGGCACGCTCGCTTGAAGGAACACAAAGGTGTCCGAGGTGACACAAGAGTGCATCTTGGAGGTGAAATTTTGGAACTTGCGTACCCCCCAAGAGTGCCTTGTATGTGTGGCTAAATTCTAGATCGCTCTTGTAGAGAATCAGCCAATCAGAAGTCTCGTGCCCACAAGAGTTGAGAACGGTGGTTATGGCCATGATCGGTGGTCGGTTGAGGTAGTCTGCAACATTATTGGTGCTACCATTCTTGTACTTGATGTTCAAATGAAATTGTTGCAAATATGTGGACCACTTCTGATGGCAATAGTTCTACAACTTCCCTTGTGTCTGTATGAACTACAGGGGTCAGTGGTCTGTGTGGATGATTTTCTCATTCCCCAAAATGTAATGCTTCCACTGTCGACAAGCCTGCACAATGGAATGCATTTCTTTGTCATAAGTGGGATAATTTTGAACTGTGTTAGACAATGTCTCACTGTGCTATTCCATTGGATACCCCTTTGAGTTGGTCCAGAAGGTCATCAATCCATGGGATTGGGTATCTATTTAGGACAGTGATCTTGTTCAGCTCCCTATAGTCAATACAAAGTCTCCAAGTCCCATCCTTCTTTTGTACCAACACAATCGGGTTCCCACATGGCAATGAACTTTTCCAGATGTGACCTTTATACAGTAGCTCCTGAATCTACCTCTTGATTTCATCATTCTCCATAACAAAGAGCCTATATATCGGTCCATTTGGTAGCGACGCACCCGGGGTTAGGTCAATGGATTTCTTGACCTGACAGTGTAGAGGCACCCCTGTGGGTGAGGTGAAGATGTCCTTGTACTCCTCCACAACCTTGTTGATTTTTTTTTGTCATGGAGAGGAGCCATGTCTGGAGGTCATGGCCACAGTCTTCTTCTTGCCCTGGGGGTAGATCATCAGGAAAAAAAATTTCCTCGTTTGGGAAATGAGCTTAATTACTGCATTTTTTTGCAGTAACCAAAGAGAAAGTGGGAGGCGGTGGTACCTTTGGTATCCTGTACAACTTATTTCCCAAAGTAACAATAACAGCACGAGGTCGGGACTCATACACATCATGTCTCTTACACAAGTATGGTTGGCCCAATAATACATTGGAAACATCAATAGGAGCAATTTCACACAATACCTCATCCATGAAGGGCTTGATGCTATAGGGAAGGTGTCACTGCTGGCTGACGCAGAGATCCCGTCCTTGGTGAAGCCACCCGATGGTGTATGGTTGTGGGTGCACTGTGGTTGGAAAGCCCAACCGCTTCATGACATCTGCTGAAATGAGGTTCTTTTGGCTCCCATTGTTGACAATGTACTGTAGCGGGGAACCCTTTACCCACATCTAGGAGTGGAAGAGACGCTCTGCCTCCTCTGGATTTTCTGGTTCCTCCTTTTGGATCTTCGCAGTGGAAACAATGGCATTGGGCTTTGCATCAATAATCTTCTTCCCTTTTTCCTTCCCCTTGTCAGGTTCTGATTCAGAGTCAGAACATGCATCTGATTCAGAATCCCTCATCTCGGCCACTAGCGACTGCTTGGCTCGACACTCACTTGTGTTGTGAGTGGAGCTCTTATGGAACTCACACCACTTTCCCGTGTCCTTATTTGGAATTGAGGTATTTTTCTTTGCTTGTGGCTTTAGAAGGTTGTCTCGGGCCACCATGCCTTTACTTTGTCCTTTTTTCTACTGTTTGGGGGCACCTTTCCCTTGCTTTTGATTCACAGATCCAAAATCTCGCTTCTTCTGTATGAATTTCTGATCAATCTTGACCGCATATCGGTATGTCGTACCAAGAGAGGAGATGTTGAGGAAATTCATTTCATCCTGAATGTATCTATGCAGACAACTTTGATACTTTAGCACCAAACGTTTCTCTAAATATTTGATACCCAACTTTGTGCGCAGGGTATGGAATATATTTTTCAGCTCATGCACATCCTGATCCCTTTGCTGCCACAGCGTGGTCCATTTTATGTACTTGTCCTCATAGCTCCTCACGGGATAGTATTGTTCCTTGATGGCATATCTGAAAGAATTCCAAGTGGGTACAGCTAAGAACCGAGAGGGTTCTGTCTTGTCCTCTTTCTCACAACAGGTTTCCCACCATTCCTTGACATGGGGGGTAGCTTTGAGGAGTGCAAAAATAATATTCTCCCGGTCGGAAAAGTCATGAACCGAGAAATATCCTTCTAATAGATTCAACCATATATCTATAGCATCTCCATCTATTTAACCCTCAAATATGGGAATGTCAAAGTTTACTTGTACCTTAAAGGGATTCGTGCCTCCAGAGTGGTTGATGGATACAGATGCACCGTCGGTGGGAAATCGTTGAAGGATCTGGGAAAACTTATCCATCATCGCGTTCCTTTGTCTTTCAAGGGCCTCCTTGAGCAATATTTTTATAAGATCTCCTACTCCCTCATATTTATTTTCGTCCCCCATGGGCATCTTTTGGGGTTTTCGAGGTTGATCTTGCAAAGGTTCCACCAAATCGAGCCCTAACTCCTTATACCCCGACCTCATTGGGGACATGCAAAGAAGGATCGAGAAAAAGCAAACCGCTCTGATACCACTAACCTGGATTTACGCAGGAATGCAACAGAATACATATATAAGCATAAATACAAAGATGCAGTGGAAATAACACTTCATTTCATTAATATCAAAGAACTTAAATTTTCTTACAGAGAGAATGGAAATAAACTAGCTAGGGCATTCGTAGCTTATCTCTGAGAATAGATGTGGTGGCTACAGGCCTCTAAATTGAGTTACAATAAGGCTCGAGGACCTATTTATTATTTAGAAACAATGGAAAACCCTAAACGTCCAAAAACCTAACCTTAGGAGATAAAGCGCCAAAACTGTGTGCCCCATTTGGGTAAATTGGTGTTTCAACTTCTCAGGGACGTAACTTTGGCATACTATGTTTGTTTGACACATATGATACATCATTAGAAAGATCTATCCGAGGACTACAACTATTTCCGTGAATATCATTTTTGGAACGGAATCATATTTTCTATAATGGATTCATATTATTCCTAGGAACTATGCCTAAAAAACGTCGTTTAGGACCTTAAAACGGCTCCAGAAGTTTAGGACCTGAAAAACTACTAAAAATAGTAAGTTGTGCCTAAATTGAAAAACTGAAAGAGACAACGGTGAGGCCCCAAGTGGAATAGGTGGGTGGCCACCAATATCCACCTGGATCATTCCTCCCCCCTTAGGAAGCAATGGTCCCCATTACGTTGAGGTCCTCAATGGGATAAAAAAACTTCTACTGAACTTGGTCCCTGGTGAACCACTTGCTGTGGTGCAGGAGTTGGCCAACTTTGACAACCAGATAAATTTGGATCTTCTGTTGTTGAGTGTTCTTGATTTTCATTTCCATGATACAATCTGTGGTGGCCTGTTCCATGCAGTCTGGTTTTAACTCTTTTGGTGTGAGTTCTTCTGCAATGTCAAAGGTGTCCAGTAGAGGTGGGAAGTAGGGACGAAGGTGATCTACATTGAATACTGGGTGCAGACCAAGGAATGGTGGAATACTAAGCTCGAAGGCATTGTTCCCTATAGCCTTGTTGATGGTGTACGGCCCATATCAGAGCGGGTGATGCCTGCAGTGGGGTCCATTAAGGCACTCCATCTACAAATGTAGCCACACTTTTTTTCCCACCTAGAAGTTGTGTGGCACCCGATGTTGATAATGTCGTTGCTTGTACTTAGCATTGGCTTTGTCCAATATGTCATGAACTTGTTGGCAGATGTGTTGAATGCGCTAGATGAAGTTGTTCACTTTGTCAGCTTCAGACTGGACATGAGCCGAATCGGCCTGAGTAGCTGCAAAAGGCATGGCTACGTCAATGGGACATAGCGGCTGGAATCCCAAGCCCACCTGAAAGGGGCTATGGTCGGTTGAGCTGTGGAGAGCCCGATTATAACTGTGTTGTACATAGGGGAGGCTCTCATCCCATGTTTTAGTTATACATGCGTAGAATGTGTACAATCATCATGTTGACGACCTCTGTCCGGCCATTAGTTTGGGGATGGAAAGTTGTAGACTTGGTGAGCTTGGTGCCCAAGATTGACCAGAGGCTGGACCAAAATGTGCTAAGGAACCTGTTGTCGCAATCTGATATGATAGACTGTGGGATCCCAAAGTGCACCCACACTCATTCAAAGAAGATTTTAGCAGTGGCTTCTGTTGTGATATTATTCTTGCAAGTTGCCATAATGGCCATCTTCGAGAACCTGTCGATGACCACGAAAACATAGTCATTTCCATGCTTAGTAGAAGGAAGGCCTAACATGTCATCCATGGAGATGGATTCCCAAGGTATACTAGGGGTAGGTAGCGGAGTATAGAGCCCTTTCTTCTTGATGGTCGGTTTGGCAATGGTGCAAGCAGTGCAGGATCTGATGTAGTTCCCGACATCTTGTCGAAGGTTCAGCCAATAGAAATACTTCTGTAGTACTACCACTATTTTCTCGACCCCAAATTTCCCAGCAACTCGACTATAGTGCACTTCCCATACCATCTTGGCATGCCCACTTGAAGGAACACAAAGGTGTCCCAGGTGACACAATAGTGCATCTTGGAGGTGAAATTTTGGAACTTGCGTACCCCAAAAGAGTGCCTTATATGTGTCGCTAAATTCTAGATCACTCTTGTAGAGAAGCGGCCACTCAGAAGTCTCGTGCCCACCAGAGTTGAGAACGGTGGTTATGGCCACGATCGGTGGTTGGCTGAGGAATTCTGCAACATTATTGGTGCTACCCTTCTTTTACTTGATGTTCAAATGAAATTGTTGCACATTGTGGACCACTTCTGATGGTGATCGTTCTGCAACTTCCCTTGTGTCTGTATGAACTGTAGGGGTCGGTGGTCTGTGTGGATGATTGTCTCCTTCCCCAAAATGTAATGCTTCCATTTTCGACAAGCCTGTACAATGGAATACATTTATTTGTCATAAGTGGGATACTTTCGAACTGTGTCGGACAATGTCTCACTGTGATATGCCATTGGACGCCTATTTTAGTTGGTCCAGAAGGTCATCAATCCATGGGATCGGGTACCTATTCCGGACAGTGATCTTGTTCAGCGTCCGATAGTCAATGCAGAGTCTCCAAGTCCCATCCTTCTTCTATACCAACACGATCGGGCTCCCACATGGCAATGAACTTGGCCAGATGTGACTTTTCTGCAGCAGCTCTTGATTTTGCCTCTTGATTTCATCATTCTCCATAATAAAGCACCTATATATCGGTCCATTGGGTAGCGGCACACCTGGGGTCAGTTCAATGGAGTGCTTGACCTAACAGTGCAGAGGTACCCCTATGGGTGAGGTGAATTTACTCCTCCACAAACTTGTCCCTTTATTGTTTTCGTGTAGAGGAGCCATGTCTGGAGATCGTGGCCATAGTCTTCTTCTTTCCCTGTGGGCGGATCATCAGGAAAAAAAATTTCTTGGATTGGGAAATGAGCTTACTGCATTATTTTTCAGTAACCAAAGGGATAGTGGGAGGCAGTGGTACCTCTGGTATCGTGTACAACTTATTTCCCAAAGTAATAATCACAGCGCGAGGCTGGGACTCATACACAGCATGTCGCTTCCACAATTATGGTTGGCCTAATAATACATCAGCAACATCAATAGGATCAATGTCACACAATACCTCATCTGTGAAGGGCTTGATGCTATAGGGAAGGCGGCATTGTTGGCTGACGCGGAGATCTCGTCCTTGGTGAAGCCACCCGATGGTGTACGGTTGTGGGTGCGTTGTTGTCGGCAAGCCCAACCACTTCATGACATCTGCTGAAATGAGGTTCTTTTGGCTTCCATTGTCGAAAATGAACTGTAGTGGGGAACCCTTTACCCACATTTAGCAGTGGAAGAGAAGCTCTGCCTCCTCTAGATCTTATGGTTCCTCCTTCTGGATCTTCACAATGGCAACAATGGCATTGGGCTCTACATCAATAATCTCCATCCCTTTGTCATTCCCCTTGTTAGGTTCTGATTCAAAGTCAGAGCATGCATCTGATTCAGAGGCCCTCATCTTGGCCACTAGCAACTGCTTGGCCCAACACTCACTTTTGTATTGAGTGGAGCTCTTATGGAACTCACACCACTTTCCCGTGTCCTTCTTTGGCTTCACGGTGTTGTTCTTTGCTTGTGGATTTGGAAGGTTGTCTTGGGCCACCATGCCTTGGCTTTGTCCTTTGTTCTGCGGATTGGGGGCACCTTTCCCTTGCTTTTGATTCGCAGATCCAAAGTCTCGCTTCTTCTGTTTGTATTTCTGCTCAATCTTTGCAGCATACCGATATGTCGTACCAAGCAAGGAGATGTTGAGGAACTCCATTTCATCCTGAAACTATCTCTGCAAACAACTGCAATACTTTAGCACCAAATGTTTCTCTGAATCTTTGATACCCAACTTTTTGTACAGGGTATGGAATAGATTCGTCAGCTCATGTAAATCCTGATCCCTTTGTTTCCACAGCATGGTCCATTGTATGTACTTGTCCTCATAGCTCCCCACGGGATTGTATTTTTCCTTGACACATCTATGAAATAATTCCAAGTGGGTACGGCTTAGAACAAAGAGGGTTTTGTCTCATCCTCTTTCTCACAATAGGTTTCCCACCAGTCCTTGACATGGGGTGTAGCTTTCAGGAGTGAAAAAATAATCTTCTCCCGGTCGGAAAAGTCATGAACTGAGAAATATCCTTCTAATAGATTCAACCATCTATCTACAGCATCTGCATCTATTTGAACCTCAAATATGGGAATGTCAAATTTTACTTGTACCTTAAAGGGATTTGCGCCTCCCTAGTGGCTGCTGGATCCAGATGCATCGCTGGTGGGCAGTCGTTGAAGAATCTGGGCAAAGTTATCCATCATCGTGTTCCTTTGTTTTTTGAGGGCCTCCTCGAGCAATATTTTGATAGGATCTCCTGCTCCCTCATTCTTTCTTTTCGTCCCCCATGGGCATCCGTCAGGGTTTGCGAGGTTGATCTTGTAAAGGTTCCACCAGATCGAGCCCTAATTCCTTATACTCTGACCTCGTTGGGGACATGCAAAGAAGGATCGAGAAAACGTAGACCGCTATGATACCACTTATTTAGATTTATGAGGGAATGAAACATAATACATATATAACCATAAATACAAAGATGCAGCTGAAATAGCACTTCATTTCATTAATATCAAAGAACTGAAATTTTCTTATAGAAAGAATGGAAATAAACTAGCTAGGGCGTTGGTAGCTTATCTTCGAGAAGAGATGCGATGGCTACAGGCCTCTGAACTGAGTTACAATGAGGCTCGAGAGCCTATTTATTATTTAGGAACAATGGAAAACCCTAAACGTCCAAAAACCTAACATTAGGAGATGAAGCACCAAAACTATGTGTTGAACCCTTAGTTAAACTCAGAGGGGGGGGTGAATCAGTTTAACACATTCATGGACTTTTAAAACTTTTTCATTAAAACTTATTTACACCTTCATTTCATGTTCAACTTAATATGTGAGTAGTCTTAGAATATGAGCAGCAAGTATTAATATAATGTAACAGTAGATTTAATATGAGAGCAGCAAGTATTAAGCAGATGAGATAAACCACATCAACTCATAAACATCATGCACAGAGACACCAGATATAAGTGGAAACCCATAAAGGGAGAAAACCACATCTTATTATTGTTCTAATGCAAAGGCAAGCTCCAACTCCCTCTCACCACTGATTTTCTGTAGGCACCAACCTACAGGAGGCTCCTACCTCAATTCTGAAAGCTACAACTTGAAAGGAAGCTCCAACTCCCATCTATTTTCTGCAGGCACCAACCTACAGGAGGCTCCAACCTCAGTTAGCTACAACTGACATTTTATCAAGCTACAACTTGTTGTGGAAGCACCAACTCCCATCTATTTTCTGCAGGCACCAACCTACAGGAGGCTCCAACCTCAGTCAGCTACAACTGACATCTATCAAACTACAACTTGATAGGGGAGCTCCAACTTCCTTACTCTTTCAAAAGAAAACACTTGTTGATTTACCTTGGATATCAGCTCTGTTCTGTAGCATCTCTTCTGTTGTTCATCAATTCTCATATCTTCTTTTTATCATCTCTGCATCTTCTCAGATTCTCTGTCAGATTCTCCTTCTTCTCTGCTCAACTCCTCCTTCTTCTTTGCTTCACTGCTTCATTTCTGCATTCTCTTCACTCACTCTCTCTAACCTCTTTGTGCATATCAATGTGATATTATATATAGAGTTCATCACATGCCTTTTTACATTCCTCAAGAAATTTGAAGTGAATAGTCCTGACTTTTTGCCTTCTGCCTTCTCATTTATTTTACCCGCTCATTCAGAAAAATATAACAATATGCATTAATTTCAATATTACAGTGGGAGTTTTTGTTTTCCTACCGGAGACTTGCCAATGCATAACAAACAATAAAAAATTAATTACAACATTTACATTCACATTTTCAGTTACACATTTCAATTTCACTCAGCTCCTTTTCTGGATTTTGGCTTTATTGGATTTGTCTTTTCTGCTGCTGTTAATTAATTGATCTACATAATTATGTTCATCATGCCTGCAAAATTCCCTGTGAATTTTTCAGTTCCTACATTCTTTGTTTACCTCTGTTGGGCCCACATTTTCATCCCTGTGTTTATTCACCTATTCATTGTACTTTTGTGCACCTGCTGCATATATAACTGCTTTTTCAAGTTTATCCTCAAATAAATATAAATCTAGGCAATGTCTGTTCATTATTAATCTCTGTGCTCGGGCTCCCTGCTTACACCCTGTCTGTCCATATAATATTCTTTCAAATCAACCCCCTTCAGACTTTTTGGATCACTGTACATTTTTCTGCAACTGTCTCTCTCTCTTTCGTTGCAGTTGTGTAACTGCTGCACATATAACTGTCTTTTAATATAACAGCTGATTTTAAATCTGGGCAAACTTGAATTAATGCAGAAACTTCATTTTTCCATGGTTATAAAACCATACGTATAAATTCATTCATATTTCAATCTTTACAATATTTCATACAGGGCCATATATATCGGGACCCACATATTCCAAAGTCTTCAAAGTGAAAACGCCTTTTGAATAGTTTTTACTACAGAACCTTTGGTTTAATCAACTCTCGGCATCTTCAAAACTATGGTTAAACCATAATAAAAACCCTTCATATCAATCCCGATGCATATTATAATACATACATATTATGTGGAGCCCACTTGTTAATGCATTTCTTCAATCGACGATTAATAACATATCGCACAGCCAACACTGATCTGACGGATATCGCTCGACGAAGATGCACGGATGATAACGCGCGATGGCGCGCAATGAGAGTGGTTTTGAAAATTCGTTCAGGGATGCGTGTCGCCTGTCCTATGGAATCGCTTCGATTTCATAAATACATCTTTCCCGACGAAAGCGGTGCGATGAAAACCGGAAACCCCCTTCACTGTTCATTCCGCTCGTGGTTCCTCTCCTTCGCTCAAGGTTCCACGTCCTTCCGTGATCTGGTTACTAATGCCTTTGTTGATATAAACTCTGCCCTCTCTTTGTCTTTTCATTCACATTACTTCATCTGCAGCTTACACCGAGGTTAAATAACTCACTGTGCCCTTAATGTGAGACCTTCTTCAAAGATTTCAGAACGTCATATGGCATTTCACAACAGAATGTGTAATCTCCTTCTTCGAACGCTCTATATAATGTAATCACATTCTGACCTGATATGGACATCACCATTGTATAACTGAAGGTCCTTTCCTTCGTTTCTCTTCAATGAGGCTTCCTCCACGACTTCGTGGGACACACACTTTCTCGGCTCTTCAATTAAAACTCAAATATTCTGGATTTGGTTGTCATGAAATTTTATGCAGCATTAATATAAACATAGGTTCACATATAAACAAAGGTTTCTATTGCAGAGTGATTCTCTTTGGCCTCTCATGGAATTTCGATACAGAAAATACTTCAATTAACTTCTCCACATCATATGCAAGCCTTAATCGCATTTAATTCGAAACATAAAATTGACCTTAATTGACATCGATTCTTCCTTTAATTGTAGGGTTTCATCTCAGAGCCTATTTCAGAGGTTACCATATATCTATTGAATTTAGGCATATTCACCCAGGACTAGTTCCAAAAATGCACATCTGGTTCAGGAATTAATTCTTATATATATATATATATATGGAATCACTTACATTCATCTCTGGCCTGGTCGTCAGTAGATGGCCTTTCTAACTATTTTGTCCAAGTCTTTTCAGAACACAAATCTTCTATCAAATGGCCTTATTCTACTGTCCTCACTACTTTTCACCTTGAATAGCTCTCTGCTTCAGTTCACTGCTGCCTGCCTCTTCTACCTCTACCACCTCTCTGCCACTTTGCTTCTCTCTTTGCTATCTCTTTTTCCTTTCTTTTGTTATCTCTCTTTGTCTCTGTTTCCTCTGATGTCTCTACTGCCTTTCTGCCCCTTGAATGATGTTTCAGGTGCTCCTCCTTTGTCATCTCCTTTGCCATCAATGACAACATTTCCAACACTATGGGCCTCGTTTGGGTAAATTGGTGTTTCAACTTGCCGGGGACGTAACTTTGGCATACTATCTCCCTTTGACGCACATGATATATAGTTAGAAAGATCTATCTGAGGACTACAAAAGTTGTCACGAATATCATTTTCGGAATGGAATCATATTTGCTGGAACGGATTCATATTCTCCACAGGAACGATGCCCAAAATATGTTTTTTAGGGCCTCAAAACGGCTCCGGAAGTTCAGGACTCGAAAACTGCTAAAAATAGTAAGTTGTGCCGAAACAGAAAAACTAAAAGAGACAATGGTGGGGCCCCAAGTGGAATAGGCGGGTAGCCACCAATATCCACCTGGATCATTCCTCCCCCCTTAGGAAGCAATGGTCCCCATTGCGTTGAGGTCCTCCATGAGATGAGGAAACTTCTGCTGAACTTGGTCTCTGGTGAACCACTTGTCGTGGTACAAGAGTTGGCTAGCTTTGACAACCCGATACATTTGGATCTTCTGTTGGTGAGTGTTATTGATTTGCATGTCCATGATACAATCTGTGGTGGCATGTTCCATGCAGTCTGGATTTAACTATTTTAGTGTGAGTTCTTCTGCAATGTCAGGGGTGTCCAGTAGAGGTGGGAAATAGGGACGAAGGCGGTCTACATAGAATGATGGGTGTAGACCAAGGAATGGTTGAATAGTCATCTTGAAGGCATTATTCCCTACAGCCTTGGTGATGGTGTACAGCCCATATCGGAGTGGGCGAAGCTTGTGGTGTGGTCTAGTGAGGCGCTCCTTCTGCAAATGTAGCCTCACTTTTTCGCCCACCTGGAAGTTGTGTGGCACCCGATGTTGATCATGTCATTTCTTGTACTCAGAATTGGCTTTGTCCAATATTGCTAAATGCGCTCGATGAAGTTGTTTTCTCTGTCATATTCAGACTAGACATGAGCCGAATCAGCCTGAGTAGCCGCAAATGGCATGGCTACATCAATGGGACATAGCGGCTGGAATCCCAAGCCCACCTGAAAGGGGTTGTGGCCGGTTGAGCTGTGGAGAGCCCGGTTATAACTTTTTTGTACATAGGGGAGGCTCTCATCCCATGTTTTAATTGTACATGCACATAATGTGTACAATCATCCAGTTGACGACCTCTGTCTGGCCATCAATTTGGGGATGGAAAGCTTTGGACTTGGTGAGCTTTGTGTCCAACATTGACCAGAGGCTAGACCAAAATGTGCTGAGGAACCTGCTATCGCGATCTAATATGATAGACTATGGGATCCCAAAGTGCACCCACACTCGTTCAAAGAAGATTTTAGCAGTGGCTTCTCCTGTGATATTCTTCTTGCAGGCTGCCATAATGGCCATCTTCAAGAATCTGTCAACGACCACGAAAAAACAGTCATTTCCATGCTTAGTAGAAAGAAG
Organism: Pinus albicaulis; assembly: GCA_034641835.2. Classification (NCBI taxonomy): domain Eukaryota; kingdom Viridiplantae; phylum Streptophyta; class Pinopsida; order Pinales; family Pinaceae; genus Pinus; species Pinus albicaulis. The sequence goes on along the minus strand of CM076583.1, from coordinate 568,046,275 downwards.
GCCTCACATGTAATCCATGGAGATGGATTCCCAATGTCGACTAGGGGTAGGTAGCGGAGTATAGAGCCCTTGCTTCTTGATGGTCGGTTTGGAAATGGTGCAAGCAGTGCAGGATCTGATGTACTTCCCGGCATCCTGTCGAAGGTTCGGCCAATAGAAATACTTCTGTAGTACTGCCACTATTTTCTCGACCCCATAATTCCTAGCTTCCCATATCATCTTGGCACACTCACTTGAAGGAACACAAAGGTGTCCCAGGTGACACAAAAATGCACTTTGGAGGTGAAAATTTGGAACTTGCATACCCCCCAAGAGTGCCTTATATGTGTGGCTGAATTCTGGATCTCTCTTGTAGAGAAGCGGCCAATCAGAATTCTCGTGCCCACAAGAGTTGAGAACGGTGGTTATGGCCACGATTGGTAGTCGCCTGAGGCATTTTATAACATTATTGGTGCTACCCTTATTATACTTGATGTTCAAATGAAATTGTTGCATATATGTGGACCACTTCTGATGGTGATCGTTCTGCAACTTCCCTTGTGGCTGTATGAACTGCAGGGGTCGGTGGTCTATGTGGATGATTGTCTCCTTCCCCACAATGTAATGCTTCCATTGTCGACAAGCCTGCACAATGGAATACATTTCTTTGTCATAAGTGGGATACTTTCGAACTGCGTCGGACAATGTCTCACTGTGATATGTCATTGGATTCCCCTTTGAGTTGGTCAAGAAGTTCATCAATCCGTGGGATTGGGTACCTATTCCGGACAATGATCTTGTTCAGCGCCCGATAGTCAATACAGAGTCTCCAAGTCCCATCCTTATTCTGTACCAACACGATCGGGCTCCCACATGGTGATGAACTTGGCCGGATGTGACCTTTTTGCAGCTGTTCCTGAATCTGCCTCTTGATTTCATCATTCTCCAGAACATAGTACCTATAGATCGGTCCATTGGGTATCGGCACACCTGGGTTCAGGTCAATGGAGTGCTTGACCTGACAGTGCAGAGGCACCCCTATGGGTGAGGAGAATATTTCCTCATACTCCTCCACAACCTTGTCCATTTGTTGTTGTCTTGCAGAGGAGCCATGTCTGGAGGTCGTGGCCATAGTCTTCTTCTTGCCCTGGGGGCGGATCATCAGGAAAAAAAATTTCCTATTTTGGGAAATGAGCTTACTGCATTGTTTTGCAGTAACCAAATAGATAGTGGGAGGCGATGGTACCTATGGTATCATGTACAACTTATTTCCCAAAGTAACAATAACAGCACGAGGCCACAACTCATACACAGCATGTCGCTTCCACAAGTATGGTTGGCCTAATAATACATCACAAACATCAATAGGAGCAATGTCACACAATAACTCATCCGTGATGGGCTTGATGCTATAGGGAAGGCAGCACTGTTGGTTGAAATGGAGATCCCGTCCTTGGTGAAGCCACCCGATGGTTTATGGTTGTGGGTGCACTATGGTTAGAAAGCCCAACTGCTTCATGACATCTGCTGAAATGAGGTTCTCTTGGCGCCCATTGTCCTTATTGCACTGTAGCGGGGAACCCTTTACCCACATCTGGGAGTGGAAGAGATGTTATGCCTCCTCTGGATCTTCTGGTTCCTCCTTCTAGATATTTTCAGTGGAAACAGTGTTGTTGGGCTTTGTATCAATAATCTGCTTCCATTTTTCATTCTCCTTGTCATGTTCCGATTCAGAGTCGGAGCATGCATCTGATTCAGAAGCCCTCATCTTGGCCACTAGCAACTGCTTGGCCCCACACTCACTTGTGTTGTGAGTGGAGCTCTTATGGAACTCACACCACTTTCCCGTCTTGTCCTCTTTCTCACAATAGGTTTCCCACCAGTCCTTGACAGGGGGGTAGCTTTGAGGAGTGCAAAAATAATCTTCTTTCGGTCGGAAAAGTCATGAACCGAGAAATATCCTTATAATAGATTCACCATCTATCTATAGCATCTACATCTATTTGACCCTCAAATATGGGAATGTCAAAGTTTACTTGTACCTTAAAGGGAGTCGCGCCTCCAGAGTGGCTGGTGGATGCAGATGCGTTGTCGGTGGGTAGTCGTTGAAGGATCTGGGAAAATTTATCCATCATCGCATTCCTTTGATTTTCAAGGGCCTCCTCGAGCAATATTTTGATAGAATCTCCTACTCCCTCATCTTTCTTTTCATCCCCCATGGGCGTCCGTCGGGGTTTGTGAGGCTAATCTTGCAAAGCTTCCACTAGATCGAGCCCTAACTCCTTATACCCCGACTTCATTGGGGACATGCAAAGAAGGATTGAGAAAAAGAAGATCGCTCTGATACCACTGATTTGGATTTATGTGGGAACGCAATAGAATACATATATAGCCATAAATACAAAGATGCAGCGGAAATAACACTTCATTTCATTAATATCAAAGAACTAAAATTTGCTTACAGACAAAATGGAAATAAACTAGCTAGGGCGTTGGTAGCTTATCTCTGAGAAGAGATGTGGCGGCTACAGGCCTTTGAACTGAGTTGCAATGAGGCTCAAAGGCCTATTTATTAGTTAGAAACAATGGAAAACCCTAAATGTCCAAAAACCTAACCCTAGGAGATGAAGCGCCAAAACTATGGGCCCTGTTTGTGTAAATTGGTGTTTCAACTTCCCGGGGACGTAACTTTGGCATACTATCTATGTTTGACGCACATGATACATTGTTAGAAATATCTATACGAGGACTAAAACTATTATCGCAAATATTAATTTTGGAATGTCATATTCACCGGCGGAACGATGCCCAAAAAACGTCGTTTAGGGCCTCAAAACGGTTCCGGAAGTTCAGGAACCGAAAAACTGCTAAAAATAGTAAGTTGTGCCGAAACTTAAAAACTGAAAGAGACAATGGTGGGACCCCAAGTGGAATAGGTGGGTGGCCACCAATATCCACCTGGATCATTCCTCCCCCCTTAGGAAGCAATGGTCCCCATTGAGTTGAGGTCCTCCATGAGATGAGGAAACTTCTGCTGAACTTGGTCCCTAGTGAACCACTTGCCTTGGTGGAGGAGTTGGCCAGCTTTGACAACCTGATATAGTTGGATATTTTGTTGGAAAGTGTTCTTGATTTGTATGTCCATGATACAATCTGTGGTGGCATGTTCCATGCAGTCTGGGTTTAACTCTTTCGGTGTGAGTTCTTCTGCAATGTTAGAGGTGTCTAGTAGAGGTGGGAAGTAGGGACGAAGGCAGACTACATTGAATATTGTGTGTAGACCAAGGAATGGTGGAATACTGAGCTCGAAGGCATTGTTCCCTACATCCTTGGTGATGGTCTAAGGCCCATATCGGAGCAGGCAAAGCTTCCGGTGGGGTCCAATGAGGCTCTCCTTCTGCAAATGTAGCCACACTTTTTCACCCACCTGGAAGTTGTGTGGCACCTGATGTTGATCATGTCGTTGCTTGTACTTAGCATTGTCTTTGTCCAATATGTCATGAACCTGTTGGTGGATATGTTGAATGCACTCGATGAAGTTGTTCACTTTTTCAGCTTCAGACTAGATCGGCATGAGTAGCCACAAATGGCATGGCTATGTCAACGGGACATAGCGGCTGGAATCCCAAGCCCACCTGAAAGGGGCTGTGACCGATTAAGATATGGATATCCTGGTTATAACTATGTTGTACATAGGGGAGGCTCTCATCCCATGTTTTAATTGTACATGTGTACAATGTGTACAATAATCCTATTGACGACCTCTGTCTGGCCATCAGTTTGGGGAAGGAAAGCTGTGGAATTGGTGAGCTTGGTGTCCAACATTGACCAGAGGCTGGACCAAAATGTGCTGAGGAACCTGTTGTCATGATCTGATATGATAGACTGTGGGATCCCAAAGTGCACCCACACTCGTTCAAAGAATATTTTAGCAGTGGCTTCTGCTGTGACATTCTTCTTGCAGGCCGCCATAATGGCCATCTTCGAGAATCTATCGACGACCACAAAAACACAGTCGTTTCCATGCTTAGTAGAAGGAAGGCCTGACATGTAATCCATGGAGATGGATTCCCAAGGTCAACTAGGGGTAGGTAGCAGAGTATAGAGCCCTTTCTTCTTAATGGTCGGTTTGGCAATGGCGCAAGTAGTGCAAGATCTGATGTACTTCTTGACATCCTGTCGAAGCTTCGGCCAATAGAAATACTTCTGCAGCACTGCCATTATTTTCTCGACCCCAAAATTCCTAGCGAATTGACTGTATTGCGCTCCCCATATCATCTTGGCACGCTCGCTTGAAGGAACAAAAAAGTGTCCCAGGTGACACAACAGTGCATCTTGGAGGTGAAAATTTGGAACTTGTGTGCCCCCCAAGAGTGCCTTGTATGTGTGGCTGAATTCTGGATCGCTCTTGTAGAGAAGCGGCCAATAAGAGGTCTCATGCCCACTATTATCACCAAAATAGGACCTGATAGGCTGCTGGTCAGGCTACCTAGGTGTAACTATTTCAAACCAAACTTTTAGTTGAGGCTTAGCCTCCTCAACCTCAGAGGGTTCTCTCACTAGGTTTAAGATTTTGAATTAAGGATTAGATGGCTAACTCTAGGGATAAATTGTAAAAAGTTTATGACTGGTTGAAAAACTGATCAACAAACATCTATTGGGCTATGGATTCTAGGTATTTTCTCACAAAACATCAACATCATCTTATCATGGAAGTCAGGGCATTCCAAAGATTTTAGGTGTATCAATAAAACAAAAACAAAGTGAACAAAACAAAGTTTACAAACATATGCAGGAAGTTAGAGAATTTTCCAATGAATTATAAGTAACATATGTTTATACCACTGCAAATATATAGATAAGGAAAGCCATAGGAAGATCACACATTAAAAACTCTTTCTGAATCTTGAGTAGTAAGCCAATATCTGTATTATGATAAAACACACAGTTTGCTACAATGACATAATTTTCTTATAATGAAAATTTTCCAACCTTGAGGAATTCGACCTCATGTCTCTTATAGATCCATCATTACAATATTGGATTCCCTCATCTAGCTTGAGGAGAATTCGAATTTCTTAGCTTGACACCTATCTACTCCTAAAACAGACTATTAATTACATGTGACAGTTAACTGTCTCTTCTAGAGTCCATGATACATGACAGTTAAGGGGTTGTGGTCATTTGAGCTATGTAGAGCCCGGTTATAACTGTGTTGTACGTTGGGGAGGCTCTCATCCCATGTTTGAATTGTACATGCGCAGAATGTGTACAATCATCTTGTTGAAGACCTCTGTCTGGCCATCAGTTTGGGGATGGAAAGTTGTGGACTTGGTGAGCTTGGTGTCAAACATTGACCAGAGGCTGGACCAAAATGTGCTGAGGAACTTGTTGTCGCAATATGATATGATAGACTGTGGGATCCAAAAGTGCACCCACACTTGTTCAAATAAGAGTTTAGCAGTGGCTTCTGCTGTGATATTATTCTTGTAGGCTTCCATAATGGACATCTTCGAGAATCTATCGATGACCACGAAAACACAATCATTTCCATGCTTAGTAGAAGGAAGGCCTGACATGTAATCCATGGAGATGGATTCCCAAGGTCAACTAGGGGTAGGTAGAAAAGTATAGATCCCCTGCTTCTTGATGGTCAGTTTGGAAATGGCGCAAGCAGTGTAGGATTTGATGTACTTCTCGACATCCTGTCGAAGGTTCAGCCAATAGAAATACTTCTGCAGTATTGCCATTGTTTTCTCAACCCCAAAATGCCCAGCGACTCAACTGTAGTGTGCTTCCCATATCATCTTGGCATGTTTTCTTGAAATAACACAAAGGTGTCCTAGGTGACACAATAGTGCATCTTGGAGATGAAATTTTGGAACTTGCGTACCCCCCAATTTGGTGCTACCCTTCTTGTACTTGATGTTCAAATTAAATTGTTGTAGATATGTGGACCACTTCTGATGGCGATAATTCTGAAACTTCCCTTGTGTCTGTATGAACTACAGGGGTCGGTGGTCTGTGTGGATGATTGTCTCCTTCCCCAAAATGTAATGCTTCCATTGTCGACAAGCCTGCACAATGGAATACATTTATTTGTCATAAGTGGGATACTTTCAAACTGTGTCGGACAATGTCTCACTGTGATATGCCACTGGATGCCCCTTTGAGTTGGTCCATAAGGTCATCAATCTGTGGGATCAAGTGCTTATTCAGGACAGTGATCTTGTTCAGTGCCTGATAGTCAATACAGAGTCTCTAAGTCCCATCCTTCTTTTGTACCAAGATGATCGGGCTCCCACACGGCGATGAACTTGGCTGGATGTGACCTTTCTGCAGGAGTTCCTAAATCTGCCTCTTGATTTCATCATTCTCCAAAACATAGCGCCTATAGATCAGTGCATTGGGTAGCGGCACACCTGGGGTTAGGTCAATGGAGTGCTTGACCTGACAGTGTAGAGGCACCCCTGTGGGTGATGTGAAGATGTTCCCATACTCCTTTACAACCTTGTCCATTTTTTGTTTTCATGCAGAAGATCCACGTTTGGAGGTCGTGGCCACAGTTTTCTTCTTGCCCTGGGGGCGGATCATCAGGAAAACAAATTTCCTGGTTTGGGAAATGAGCTTACTGCATTGTTTTGTAGTAACCAAAGAGATAGTGGGAGGCGGTGGTACCTCTAGTATCCTGTACAGCTTATTTCCCAAAGTAACAATAACAGCGAGAGGTCAAAACTCATACACAGCATGTCGCTTTCACGAGTATGGTTGGGCTAATAATACATCAGAAACAACAATAGGAGCAATGTCACACAATACCTCATCCGTGAAGGGCTTGATGTTATAGGGAAGGCAGCACTGCTAGCTGACGCGGAGATCCCGTCCTTGGTGAAGCCACCCGATGGTGTATGGTTGTGGGTGTGCTGTAGTCGACAAGCCCAACTACTAAAATGAGGTTCTTTTGGATCCCATTGTCAACAATGAACTGTAGCGAGGAACCCTTTATGCACATCTGGGAGTGGAAGAGACACTCTGCCTCCTCTAGATCTTTTGGTTCCTCTTTCTGTATATTCACAGTGGAAACAGTGGCGTTGGGATCCGCATCAACAGTCTAATTCCCTTTGTCATTCCCCTTGTTAGGTTCTGATTCAGAGTTGGAGCATGCATCTGATTTAGAAGCCCTCATCTCGGCCACTAGCGACTGCTTGGCCTGACACTCACTTGTGTTGTGAGTGGAGCTCTTATGAAACTCACACCACTTTCCCGTGTCCTTCTTTGGCTTCACGGTGTTTTTCTTTGATTGTGGCTTTGGAAGGTTGTCTTGGGCCACCATGCCTTGGATTTTTCCTTTGTTCTGTGGTTTGGGGGCACCTTTTCCTTGCTTTTGATTCCCAGATCCAAAGTCTCGCTTCTTCTATTTGAATTTCTACTCAATCTTGGCAACATACCGGTATGCCGTACCAAGCGAGGAGATGTTGAGGAACACCATTTCATCCCGAATGTATCTGTGCAGAAAAATATGATACTTTAGCACCAAATGTTTCTCTAAATATTTGATACCCAACTTTTTGTGCAGTGTATGGAACAGCTTTGTCAGCTCATGCACATCATGATCCCTTTCTTGCCACAACGTGGTCCATTGTATGTACTTGTCCTCATAGCTCCCCATGAGATAGTATTGTTCCTTGATGGCATCTCTGAAAGAATTCCAAGTGGGTACAGCTGAGAACAGAGAGGGTTTTGTCTCGTCCTCTTTCTCACAATAGCTTTCCCACTAGTCCTTGACATGGGGGGTATCTTTGAGGAGTGCAAAAATAATCTTCTCCCGGTTGTAAAAGTCATGAATCGAGAAATACCCTTCTAATAGATTCAACCATCTATCTACAGCATTTGCACCTATTTTACCCTCATATATGGGAATTTCAAAGTTTACTTGTACCTTAAAGGGAGTCGCGCCTACAGAGTGGCTGTTGAATGCAGATGCATTGCCGGTGGGAAGTCGTTGAAGGATCTAGGCAAAGTTATCCATCATCGCGTTCTTTTGTTTTTTGAGGGCCTCCTCAAGCAATATTTTGATAGGATATCCTTCTCCCTCATCTTTCTTTTCATCACCCATGGGCATCCGTCGGTGTTTGTGAGGCTGATATTGCAAAGGTTCCACCAAATCAAGCCCTAACTCCTTATACCCCGACCTCATTGGGGACATGCAAAAAAGGATCGAGAAAAAGCAGACCGCTCTGATACCACTGATCCGGATTTATGTGGGAATGAAACATAATACATATATAACCATAAATACAAATATGCATCAGAAATAACACTTCATTTCATTAATATCAAAGAACTGAAATTTTCTTACATATAGAATGGAAATAAACTAGCTAGGGCGTTGGTAGCTTATCTTTGAGAAGCGATGTGGCGGCTACAGGCCTATGAAATAAGTTAAAATGAGGCTCGAGGGCCTATTTATTATTTGGAAACAATGGAAAACCCTGAAATTCCAAAAATCTAACCCTAGGAGATGAAGCGCCAAAACTATGGGCCCCGTTTGGGTAAATTGGTATTTCAACTTACCGGGGACGTAACTTTGGCATACTATATTTGTTTGACACACATGATACTTCGTTAGAAAGATCTATTCGAGGAATACAACTACTTCCATTAATATAAATTCCTAAAAAAAAACCTATTTTTCGGCTGAATGATGCCCAAAAGACGTCATTTAGGGCCTCAAAACAGCTACGGAAGTTCAGGACCCGAAAAACTACTAAAAATAGTAAGTTGTGTCGAAACTGAAAAACTGAAAGAGACAATGGTGGGGCCCCAAGTGGAATAGGAAAGTGGCCACCAATATCCACTTGGATCATTCCTCCCCCCTTAGGAACCAATTCTCCCCATTGCATTGAGGTCACTCATGAGATGAGGAAACTTCTGCTGAACTTGGTCCCTGGTGAACCACTTGCCTTGGTGCAGGAGTTGGCCAGCTTTGACAACCCGATACAGTTGGATCTTTTGTTGGATATTGTTCTTGATTTGCATGCCCATGATACAATCTGTGGTGGCCTATTCCATGCAGTCTGGGTTTAACTCTTTTGGTGTGAGTTCTTCTGCAATGTCAGAGGTGTTCAGTAGAGGTGGGAAGTAGGGACGAAGGCGGTCTACATTGAATACTAGGTGCATACCAAGGAATGGTGGAATACTGAGCTCGATGGTATTGTTCCCTAAAGCCTTGGTGATGGTGTACGGCCCATATCAGAGCGGGCAAAGCTTGCGGTGGGGTCCAGTGAGGTGCTCCTTCTTCAAATGTAGCCACACTTTTTCACCCATCTGGAAGTTGTGTGGCGCCCGATGTTGATCATGTGGTTGATTATACTTAGCATTGGATTTTTCCAATATGTCATGAACCTGTTGGAGGATGTGCTGAATACGCTCAATGAATTTGTTCACTTTGTAAGCTTCAGAATGGGCATGATCCGAATCGGCCTGAATAGCCGCAAATGGCATGACTACGTCAGTGGGACATAACGGGTGGAATCCCAAGCCCACCTGAAAGGGGTTGTGGCCGGTTGAGTTGTGGAGAGTCCAGTTATAATTGTGTTGTAAATAGCGGAGGCTCTAATCCCATGTTTGAATTGTACATGTGCAGAATGTGTACAATCATCCTGTTGACGACCTCTGTCTGGCCATCAGTTTGGGGATGGAAAGTTGTGGACTTGGTGAGCTTGGTGTCCAACATTGACCAGAGGCTGGACCAAAATGTGCCAAGGAACCTGCTGTCACGATATGATATGATAGACTGTGGGATCCCAAAGTGCACCCACACTTGTTCAAAGAAGAGTTTAGCAGTGGCTTCTGTTGTGATATTCTTCTTGCACGCCGCCATAATGTCCATCTTTGAGAATCTTTCGACAACCACGAAAACACAGTCGTTTCCATGCTTAGTAGAAGGAAGGCATAACATGTAATCCATGGATATGGATTCCCAAGGCCGACTAGGGATAGGTAGTGGATTATAGAGCCTTTGCTTCTTGATGGTCGGTTTGGAAATGGCGCAAGAAGTGCAAGAACTGATGTACTTCCTGACATCCTGTCGAAGGTTCGGCCAACAAAAATACTTCTGTAGTACTACCACTATTTTATTGACCCCAAAATTCCCAGTGACATGACTATAGTGCGCTTCCCATATCATCTTTCCACGCTCACTTTAAGGACCACAAAGGTGTCTCGGGTGACACAACAGTGCATCTTGGAGGTGAAAATTTGGAACTTGCGTACCCCCCAAGAGTGCCTTATATGTGTGGCTGAATTCTAGATCGCTCTTATAGAGAATCGGCCAAATAGAAGTCTCGTGCCCACAAGAGTTGAGAACGGTGGTTATGGCCACGATCGGTGGTCTACTGAGGAAGTATGCAACTTTATTAGTGCTACCTTTCTTGTACTTGATGTTCAAATGAAATTGTTGCAGATATGTGGACCACTTCTGATGGCGATCATTCTACAACTTCCCTTATGTCTGTATGAATTGTAGGGGTCGGTGGTCTTGTTGAGATTGCAACAAGAAATAGTGAAGGAGGCATCTTGAAACATTATTCATGATCCTAGTTGGAAAGTGATCACCAAAACTAGGTGGGGGCCACACAGGTAATTTTTGTCACTAAGTCTATTTTTAGACTATGTCTATTTTTAGACATATGGATCATGTTCTATAAGTTGCGGGATGCTATTTTTGGATGGTTGGTCAAGTTGGAAAAATAGATGGATTTCTATTTTTAGACATATTGGGCAGAATCTATTTTTAGATTGCCAGTCTAAAAATATATATGTCAAATATTATTAGCTCTTAATAATATTTTGACTCTAAACATTATCTTATTCTCTTGGAGCACTTCAGTTAAGTGCACAAATGTGGCACAGGAGCTGACAGAAGGAATTACGCTATTCCTGAGGGTTAAGTGGAGCTATTGCATGGATACTTCAGTTAGAACTCATGTGACAGAGTTTGGTGGAGTTGATTGAGGGAGTTAATGGATTTGTGTTTAATTCACTAATTATAAACTCATTAATCAACTAAATAATACATCATTTAACTTAAATGCATGGACAGTTTCAGTGGAGACCAGTGCAGAGATAGGTGAAAGGGCAAGTGTGACTATCAGTTGTGACTATAAGTGATGCATGGTTTTCATCCAACACTTAGTAGAGATTCCTATAAATACTGCATGAGTAAGGCTGGTGTAATCAATTCTCATCAAGAGGCATTCTTCAGCAGGGATTGCGAAATAGAGGTTGGCTATCAAGTGGCAAAAGATTGGAGCATGTGTTTTGCTAGATCTAGCTTGATAGTGTGTAGCAATTTGAGGTAGTGCTGAGAGCTTGTGAGGAGCTTTGTACTATGATTGTTACATGATCTCCATGACATATAATATATATATATTTGGGGTTTTTAGCTTTAAGCTTTCCCATTAAATATTGTGTTCATATGTGTGATTGTTTGTGGTTTTAATGTATGCATGCAATTGATTTTATTTCCGCATGTGATGATCAATGGTAGAAGAGATTCTGTATTATGCATGAAGCTAAAATAGTGTGTGATCAGGAGAATCTCGGTGAATAATATATCATTTATTCAAATTTCTACATGGTATCAAAGTGATATTGATCATTGGAGCAATTGCAAAACATTGAAGCGGTTGAGTTTTGTGCTGGTGGAATTCGAATTTGCAGTAGTGTTTTCTTGGTGTCGAAGTTGAGATGTCTTTCAACGGATTGCGATTGGAGTATGCCCTTTAGGGCAGCTCGAATTATATTTCATGGAAGGACAGGATGGAGGCGGTGCTGTATGACAATGGGTTGAAGGATTTCATAGATGTAGAAATTCCAAAACCTACTTGTAGTGATGTTGTCGTACTTGACGCATGGCAAAAGAAGACAGAAAAGTGTCGAAGGATTCTGTTGGAGGGCGTGAAGGATCACATAGTATCCAGCCTTCATGGTAAGGCTTCTCCATTCTTGATGTAGAAATATTTGACATATTTATTTCAAAGCAAGAGCGACCAGAGGAAGTTGGCGCTCAAGGACAAACTTAGGAACGTAAAGATGGAGAAAGGCGACAGTATGCCCAAGTACCTCACGAAGTTCGTGCAATGCAGGGATGAGCTGGGAAGTGTGGGGGTGACTTTTGATGATGAGGACTTGGTGAGCTTGGCTCTCCTTGGGCTTCCGAAGAGTTGGCATTCCTATCAGGACTTTGTCAATGGTCGGGAGAAATTGCCAAGATGGGAGCGACATTGGTCGGATCTTGTGCAAGAGGAGATAAGGCGGAGTACCAGGAACGGATCTTCATCAAAGAACTCTGATGAAGAGAATTTCTCTTTGGCTACCAAAGCAAAGAAGGGGAAGAGCAAGAAAGCTTCTCAATCTAGTGAGAAAGGCAAGAAGCAGGACATGTCCAAGGTGAAGTTCTTTCACTGTCACCAACATGAACATTACGCCACTAATTGTCCACAGAAGAAGAAAAATAAGCAGGTTGTTGGGACTACAACTGGAGAGGCCTTAGCCTCGCAGTTTGAGCTAGATTTTTCGCTGATCGCAAGTGTGACGGGTTCAGTGTGTTTTATTGAGAGTGGTGCGTCTTTTCACATGACAGGAGATCGAGATTTGTTTACTGATCTTGATGAGAAAGATCTTGGAGTGCACATCGAGATGGGCGATGATGGTAGATACAGTGCGACCGGTATCGGTACCATTTCCTTTGAGAGGGAGTCTGGTAAACCCTTCGTATTGAAGGAAGTGATGCATGTTCCAGGATTGAAGAAGAATCTTATCTATGTGGCGATGTTAGAAGACAAGGGATATGATGTTGTCTTTAGCGAGGGAAAGGCTTTCCTGCGTAGTAAGGCAACTGGTGAGACCTAGAGGATAGGGGTTTGAGTTAAGAACCTTTATAAATTGCAGGTAGATGGCTGCGTAGAAATGGCAGGCGAGGCAGAAGGAGTGGTGAGCTGAGATGATGGCGAGTTGTGGCACCGGCGATTGGGCCACCTTCACCATGGAGCTTTGAAGATACTGCAACAGATTTCTACTAGGCTTCCTAAGGGTACTCTTGCGTAGTTAGATCAGTGCAAGGGATGTACCTTGGGAAAATTTGTGAAAGCCACCTTTCACGAGAAGGATAGTTGCGCCACGACGATCCTTGAGAGAATTCACACAGACGTGTGTGGACCTTTCTCAGCAGCTTCGACAGAAAAGCACAGGTATTATGTGATATTTGTTGATGATTTTTCTCGTAAGTGCTAGATCTTCTTCATGCAGAAGAAGAGAGAGACATGCTCAAAGTTTTGTGAGTTCAAAGCACTGGTTGAGAAATAATCAGGGAAGCGGGTGAAGGCTCTTAGGAGGCGACAATGGTGGTGAATTCATCTGCATCAATTTCAAGGACTTTGCGTATGATCTAGGGAAAGAGAGCTCATAACACCTCATAACCCCTGACGAGAATACAATTGCAAAATGGGAAGAACATAACGTGCATTGGGTGTTACACGAGCGATGTTGCATGATCAGGGCCTACCCATTCACTTGTGGGTGGAGGCATGCAATACTGCAGTATATGTGCAGAACTGTTGTCCTCATAGGATACTTGGCAAGAGTACACCCGAGGAGGCGTTTTTCTAGTAAGAGGCCCGATATTTCCCATTTGAGGATTTTTGGTTCACTTGTTTACATTCATGTGTCGAAGGATGCCAGGAAGAAGCTGGAGCCGACTGCAGAGGTTGGGATATTTGTGGGGTACACTAATACGCCCCACAACTATCGTGTGTATTTTCCAAATAGTCGCAAGACTGTTGTGCGACGGGATATCAAATTTCAGGAGGAGAAAGCCATGAAGTGTTCGCTTGAGAGGGAACCACAATTGCATGCAGAAGAGGAGCTATTAGTTCCTAAGGAGGAGCTTCCAGATGTGGATCAGCCACAAGAGGAAGATCATGGAGTGGAAGAGACCACTGCCAAAAAGGCTAACCATCGCAGGGCTAAGCACACACTACGTGGTCAGAATGCACTGGCTCAAGATGCGTAGAAGGTTGTAGAGCACCTACATCACAACAAGCAGATGAAGAGAAAAAATCGTCACCTGACCGATAGACCGGATAAATGGCTCTTATGAGCAAGTGTATCGTGACAGAGCCATCCTCTTTCGAGGAAGCTATGGAGGATCTCGCATGGGTAGATGCCATGGTGGAAGAGTATGATTCGATTGTCAGAAACAGTGCATGGGAGATTGTCCCAAGGCCGGAAGGGAAATCAGTGGTGGGTTCGAGATGGATCTACAAAGTGAAGCAGGTAGCTGACGGAAGTGTGGAGAAGTACAAGGCAAGATTTTTTGCCCAAGGCTTTTCACAGATTGAGGGGATCGATTATGAGGAGACCTTTGCACCTGTCGCAAGGTATTCTTCCATACGGACGATTCTTGCTCTCTCAGCGCAGATGGGGTGGCACATTCATCAGATGGATGTGAAGACTGCATTCCTCAATGGAGTCATTGAGGAGGAGGTGTACATAGAGCAGCCCGAAGGTTTCGAGATCTTCAGCAGCGAGTCGCATGTGTGCAAGCTCAAGAGAGCGCTGTATGGGTTGAAACAAGCACCTCGTGCTTGGTACACACGGATAGACAGTTATCTCACCGGACTTGGATTCTCCAAGAGTGAGGCGGATCCTAACCTATACCAGATTGTGGTGGAGGGTAAGTTGCTGATCATTGTAATTTATGTAGATGATTTGATTTTGACAGGTGATGAGCTGTTGATACTCTCATGCAAGGATGATCTTGCAAAAGAGTTTGAGATGAAGGACTTGGGCCTCCTTCATTATTTCCTGGATTGGAAATTTGGCAGCGCAGTGATGGACTGTTTGTTTCGTGCAGGCATGCCCCAGAGAATGGAGGAAGTTCAACATGCAGCATTTAAAGCCTATCATACTCCTCTTCCCGGGGTGGCAGGAGGAAGGGAGGATGCTACTTCACGTGAGGTAGTGGATGTTGACTGCTTATCGGCTGGGTTGGTGGGGTCACTTATGTATCTGGTCAATATACGACCCGACATATGATATGTTGTTAACCAGCTTTCACAAGCTATGGTTAAGCCAACCAAGCTCTTTTGGAAGGTGGGGAAGCATGTATTGAGATATCTCAGAGGCACATCGGGATATGGATTATGGTACAGACAGTCGGATGAGGTGAGGCTATGTGGCTTCACGGATGCAAATTGGGTAGGGAGCCCAACGGACAGAAAGAGCACATCTGGAGGGATTTTCAGTATCGGTTCGACAACAGTTTCTTGGTACAGCAGGAAGCAGAGATCCGTGGTACTCAGTTCAAATAGAGGCCGAGCAGGCGGCGCCGAGTTTGGCCGTATGTGAGGCTATAAGGATGAAGAAGATCCTCGTTAGGTTGTTATGTTCACACTTAGAGCCTACTATGATTTATTGTGATAATCAGAGTTGCATCAAACTCTCGGTTAATCCAATATTTCATGATAGATCTAAACACATTGACATCCGGTATCATCATATCAGAGATTGTGTGCAGCGGAAGGTCATGTTACTTTCATACATTCCCACGGAGGATCAGGATGCTGATATCTTGAGGAAGGTGCTCACCAGGAGCAAATTCGAATACCACAGGGGCAGGATAGGGGTTGTAGATAATCCTTATCTTGTTGAGAGGGAGTGTTGAGATTGCAACAAGAAACAGTGAAGGAGGCATCCTAAAACATCATTCCTGACCCTAGTTGGAAAGTGATCACCAAAACTAGGTAGGGGCCACACAAGTGATTTTTTTCGCAAAGTCTATTTTTAGACATATGGATCATGTTCTATAAGTTGCGGGATGCTATTTGTGGATGGTTGGTCAAGTTGGAAAAATAGATGGATTTCTATTTTTAGACATATTGGGCAGAATCTATTTTTAGATTGCTACTTAAAAAATATATTAATATTATTAGCCTGAATAATATTTGGGACCAAGACATCTGACTTCTTATAATTTCAGTTTAAGTGCACAGATGTGGCACAGGAGCTGACAGAAGGAATTACGCTATTCCTGAGGGTTAAGTGGAGCTATTGCATGGATACTTCAGTTAGAACTCATGTGACAGAGTTTGGTGGAGTTGATTGAGGGAGTTAATGGAGTTGTGTTTAATTCACTAATTATAAACTCATTAATCAACTAAATAATACATCAGTTAACTTCAGTGCATGGACAGTTTCAGTGGAGACCAGTGCAGAGATAGGTGAAAGGGCAAGTGTGACTATCAGTTGTGACTATAAGTGATGCATGGTTTGCATCCAACACTTAGTAGAGATGCCTATAAAGACTGCGTGAGAAAGGCTGGTGTAATGAATTCTCATCAAGAGGCATTCTTCAGCAGGGATTGCGAAATAGAGGCTGGATATCAAGTGGAAAAAGATTGGAGCATGTGTTTTTCTAGATATAGCTTGATAGTGTGTAGCAATTTGAGGTAGTGCTGAGAGCTTGTGAGGAGCTTTGTATTATGATTGTTACATGATCTCCATGACATATAATATACATATAGTTGGGGTTTTCAGCTTTAAGCTTTCCCATTAAATACTGTGTTCATATGTGTGATTGTTTGTGGTTTTAATGTATGCATGCAATTGATTTGTCAAATGTGATGATCAGTCAGTAAAGATTCTCAGATATGCATGAAGCTAAAATAGTGTGTGATCGAGAATCTCTATGAATAATATATCGCTATTCAAATTTCTACAAAGTTCATGTGGATGATTGTCTCCTTCCCCAAAATGTAATGCTTCCATTGTCGACAAGCCTGCACAATGGAATACATTTCTTTGTCATAAGTGGGATACTTTCGAACTGTGTCAGACAATGTCTCACTGTGATATGCCACTGGATGCCCATTTGAGTTGGTCTAGAAGGTCATCAATCTGTGGGATCGGGTACCTATTCCGGACAGTGATCTTGTTCAATGCTTGATAGTCAATACAGAGTCTCCAAGTCCCATCCTTCTTTTGTACCAACACGATCGGGCTCCCACATGGCGATGAACTTGGCCGGATGTGACCTTTCTGCATCAGCTCCTGAATCTGCCTCTTTATTTCATCATTCTCCAAAACATAGCACCTATAGATCGATCCATTGGGTAGCGGCACACCTGGGGTTAGGTCAAGGAGTGCTTGACCTGACAGTGCAGAGGCACCCCTGTGGGTGAGGTGAAGATGTCCCCATACTCCTCCACAACCTTTTCCATTTTTTGTTGTCATGTAGAGGAGCCATGTCTAGAGGTCGTGGCCATAGTCTTCTTCTTTCCCTAGGGGCAGATCATCAGGAAAACAAATTTCATGGTTTGGGAAATGATCTTACGGCATTTTTTTGCAGTAACCAAAGAGATAGTGGGAGGTGGTGGTAGCTCTGGTATCCTGTACAACATATTTCTCAAAGTAGCAATAACAGCGTGAGGCCAGGACTCATACACAGCATGTCGCTTCCACAAGTATGGCTGGCCTAATAATACATCAGAAACATCAATAGGAGCAATGTTACATAATACCTCATCCATAAAGGGCTTGATGCTATAAGGAAGGGGGCACTACTAGCTGACGCGGAGATCCCGTCCTTGGTGAAGCCACCCGATGGTGTATGGTTGTGGGTGCATTGTGGTTGGCAAGCCCAACCACTTCACGACATCTGCTGAAAAGAGGTTCTTTTGACTCCTATTGTCGAAAATGAACTGTAGCGAGGAACCCTTTACCCACATCTAGGAGTGGAAGAGATGCTCTGCCTCCTCTAGATCTTCTGGTTCCTCCTTCTCGATCTTCGTAATGGCAACAGTGGTGTTGGGCTCCGCATCAACAATCCGCTTCCCTTTTTCATTCCCCTTGTCAGGTTCTGATTCATAGTCGGAGCATGCATCTGATTCAGAAGCCCTCACCTCGGTCACTAGTGACAGCTTGGCCCGACACTCACTTCTGTTGTGAGTGGACCTCTTATGAAACTCACACCACTTTCCCGTGTCCTTCTTTGGCTTCACGGTGTTGTTCTTTGCTTATGTCTTTGGAAGGTTGTCTTGGGCTGCCATGCCTTGGCTTTTTCCTTTGTTCTGTAGTTTGGAGGCACCTTTCCCTTGCTTTTGATTCGCAGATCCAAAGTCTCGCTTCTTTTGTTTGAATTTCTACTCAATCTTGGTAGCATATCGGTATGTTGTACCAAGCGAGGATATGTTGAGGAACTCCATTTCATCCTGAATGTATTTGTGCAGACAACTGTGATACTTTAGCACCAAATTTTTCTCTGAATCTTTGATACCCAACTTTGTGCGCAGGGTATGGAATAGATTCATCAGCTCATGCACATCCTGATCCCTTTGTTGCCGTAGCGTGGTCCACTGTATGTACTTGTCCTCATAGCTCCCCACGGGATAGTATTGTTCCTTGATGGCATCTCTGAAATAATTTCAAGTGGGTACGGCTAAGAACAGAGAGGGTTTTGTCTCATCCTCTTACTCACAATAGGTTTCCCACCAGTCCTTGACATGGGGGGTAGCTTTGAGGAGTGAAAAAATAATCTTCTCCCGGTCGGAAAAGTCATGAACCAAGAAATATCCTTCTAATAGATTCAACCATCTGTCTACAGTATCTGCATCTATTTGACCCTCAAATATGGGAATGTCAAATTTTACTTGTACCTTAAAGGGAATCACGCCTCCAGAGTGGTTGTTGGATGCAGATGCGCCGCTGTTGGGCAGTCGTTGAAGGATCTCGGCAAAGTTATCCATCATCGTGTTCCTTTATTTTTCGAGGGCCTCCTCGAGCAATATTTTGATAGGATCTCTTGCTCCCTCATCTTTTTTTTCATCCCCCATGGGCGTCCATTGGGTTTTGTGAGGCTGATATTGCAAAGGTTCCACCAAATCAAGCCCTAACTCCTTATACCCTAACCTCGTTAGGGACATGCAAAGAAGGATCGAGAAAAAGCAAACCGCTCTGATACCACTAATCCGGATTTATGCAGGAACGCAACAGAATACATATATAACCATGAATACAAATATGCAGCGGAAATAACACTTCATTTCATTAATATCAAAGAACTGAAATTTTCTTACAAACATAATGGAAATAAACTAGCTAGGGCGTTGGTAGCTTATCTCTAAGAAGAGATGTGGTGGCTACAGGCCTCTGAACTAAGTTACAATGAGGCTCGAGGGCCTATTTATTATTTATAAATAATGGAAAACCCTAAACGTCCAAAAAC
This sequence comes from Pinus albicaulis, assembly GCA_034641835.2. Classification (NCBI taxonomy): domain Eukaryota; kingdom Viridiplantae; phylum Streptophyta; class Pinopsida; order Pinales; family Pinaceae; genus Pinus; species Pinus albicaulis. Next base: position 568,027,011 of record CM076583.1, on the reverse strand, counting down.
CTAACTCTAGGATATTAAGCACCAAAACAATGGGCCCCGTTTGGGTAAATTGGTGTTCCAACTTCCCAGGTACGTAACTTTGGCATACTATCTCTGTTTGACGCACATGATACATCGTTAGAAATATCTGTCCGAGGACTACAACTACTGTAGAAAATATCAATTCTAGAATGGAATCATTTTCTCCAAAGGAACGATGCCCAAAAAACGTCATTTAGGGCCTCAAAACGGCTTCGGAAGTTCAGGACCCAAAAAACTGCTAAAAATAGTAAGTTGTGCCGAAACTGAAAAACTAAAAGAGACAATGGTGGGGACCCAAGTGGAATAGGTGGGTGGCCACCAATATCCACTTGGATCATCCACTCCTTGTATTTCCCCTTTCCTTTTTGCATCTAGGATCAACTGACTTAGGCCTTCAGCTGCCAGAAGAAAGAGGAGAGGAGAGAGGAGGCATCCTTGGGGAAAAATTATTTCATTCTTGAAGAAAGGGGAGGCAGCTCCATTTATTAATATAGAAAAAATAATGTCTATTATGCACCCCATCACCCAACGGATGAAATCATAGTGGAAACCCAGGTGGGTAAGCAAGAGTCTGATGTATATCCAGCTTATTTTGTCATAGGCCTTAAAAAGATCGATTTTGATAATCATCCCTTTCCATCTGAATCTTTTCATATTGTTCAAAACTTCTTGGGCCACTCCAATGGCTTCATGGATCTGTCTCCCTTCCAAAAATCCAAATTGTTCCTTAGATATATGCTTTGATAAAATCGGTTTGAGTCTTTAGGCGATAACCTTAGCTATGATTTTGTATAAGCAATTGCACAGGGAGATAGGGTGAAAATCATTGAAAGAGGTCGGAGAGTCCAGCTTCAGAATGAGACCAATGAAGGTTGAGTTTAGGGGGTCCGGGATAGCTCCTTTGACCCTATAATCTTCCACCATCATTGTCAGGTCATCCCCAATTGTTTCAAAGAATTTTTTGTATAATTCAACGGTCCAACCATCCGGCCCCGGGATTTTGTCCTTCTGCATGGCCTTTAAGATTCCCTCCACTTCTTCTTTGGTGACTGGACTGGATAACATTTTGTGGCTCTCTTCATCGATGAATCCTGGGAAGAGGTGAGACAATTTGACAACTTTTGCGATAGTGATATCCCTTGGGGCCTTGTAAATATTCCTGAAGTGGTTCTTTCCCATCAAAGCCAGGTCCTCGAAATAATTCACAATGTTGTCATCCTCATATCTCATTTCCAAAATTGTGTTTGAGATTTTCTGGCCCTTGGCATAGTTTTGAAAAAACTTTGTATTTTCGTCCCTCACGGATAGCCAAATAGCCCTGCTTTTTTGTCTCCTTTCTTCCTCCCTAATTAAAAGGATTTTTATTCTTTAAGCTTCTAAACCTTTTATGACCTCCCTTTTCTCCACTGTCTCGTATCCATCCTCTTCTAGCCCTTCCAACTGTTCCAACTCCTTCCCAAGCCATGATAATCTGGTTCCTCTTCTATTTTCTTTCTTTTAGCCCATTCTAAGGTAGCTTTCTTCATTCTTTTAAGGTTGATCAAGAAATATTCAATAACATTGTGTTGGCCTTTGTTTACATAAGGGGACCAAGTCTCTTTGAAAATAATGCTAAAGGAATCCTCATAAACATCATCAGTTGAACTGTGAGAAGCTGACTTTGGTTCGTAACTTCCAGGTGTCCCGAGGAAGATGGGGATGGTGATGCGGCTCCCCCCCGCCACGATCCATTGTCGAAGGAGTGGGACACTTTCCATTCTTTAATCAAAAATTGGTCTAGTCTCTTAGCAACCCTATCTTCCCCTATTCTCTTGTTCCGCCAAGTTGGTCTCATTTTAATGGGGTTTAAGTCCAACAGTTTTCCTCCGTTGATCTTGGATGATAAAAAATCCAACAGGGGGTCAGGCCTAGCATTCGGACCCCAAGATTTAGAATGGCCGATAGAGAAGATTAGGTCCCCTCTAATAATAATATTAGGGCAATTCATGAAATATTTTTTCCAAAGGGCATTCAAGAATGGCAAGCGGTCCTGACAAGGACCATAAATATTGAGAACTAGAAAATTTTGGAAGAGTTCAGGGGAATAGACTTCTAATTCCAGCACGAGATCAAGACCCCAGGTGTTGATGAATTTCATTTTTCCAGTCCTAAAACTAATGGCTATACCTGTTAGGCTCCCGTGATTTGGCAGATTGGTAAGCCAAATGACAGGGTAACATCAGACCAAGCTTTGGAGCCCTAGGAACTAGCCTTCCTGGACTCAGAGAGGGCTCTCTCTATGATGCAAAGGATGTAAACTTGTTTGCTTCTGTATATTGGATTTAAGGCTAGTTTTTAAATATGTTTTGGTTTTTTTTAGGGTTTTTTAGGGGAACAGATCAAAGGATAAATAGATTAAAAGTTCGTCAGATCAATTAGGCTATGGGGTCAAAAAGGTCGAGACTGTCTCAAATGGTGGATAAGGTATTACTGCAGGGCTGATTTGGTCGAGATAAATGGATTCTTTGGCTGAGAGTGGAATGAGATGGACATTAAGTTTGTGAAAGACAAAGAGATTTTAAGCGTAAATAGTTAAACAGCAAGCATTCACGTGGTAGGGCTAACCATTAAACACTATAAATGAAACTCAAACTAATAGATGTAGAAAATAAACAATCAGGTGATGCATAGAAGTATAAGACCCTCTAACTTTGGGAAAATCACCTTCAGACTTTTTGGGAAAACAAATAAGACAAACAAACAACTCAATCTATGAAGAGGGAACTCCTAAACATCATATCTTGAGCTATCAGGAACTTTGAAATAAGACTGCAAAGCATGAACAAAAGGCAAGATCGAAACAATACCTCTTTAACTTAACTAAGACAACCAATAATTCAGAGAGAGATTTCAGAAATGGAGTTTTGAGTAAATAGGGCGTACCTTGAATCATACTAGAAAGCATACATAATAACCATTAATGAAACTGATAACAATTTCTTAGGGTACCAAAGAGCAATTAAGAATTCTTTGACATAACCAAGAAAGATGAAAACATTTAAGCTGTAATGAATCAGGAAATTTGAGGTGCCTCCATGGGCATATCTCAAACTTATTATTTACTGAACTACAAAAAGCAAGAAGCATCAAAACATGTATGATAAACTAATAAAACATAACAGATAAGGAACACAATACCATTCACCAAGCCATGGAATCCTACATACAATCCTCCTCCACCATCAAAGTCGAGCAAGAGATCATCCACTTCATAAGACAAGTATTTCTTCAAAGCTCATAATGCTATGTATTTTCTCTCTATAAAATCAAGTTCAGCCTCTGGTTACAATGAATCCTCTTGGATTATATAGGCCAAAGAGGAAGAAACCCTCCTAGAGCAACTAGAAGGCCATTGGCCTAATACAAATATCTAATTTTGTCCTTGAGGCTTTGCAAAGCCCAAGGCACAAAATATCTTCAAAAATATCTATTTAAGCTAAAAATAGAAAGAAAATTGAATTTTAATCTCTGACATTTGATTTAAAATAGCTTAACGCACATTTGGATGGCCATCTTCAGAAAACTACCTTTTTAGCCAAAATGCTACAGGAGTATAGCGCCAGAAAAAATCTTGTTTTGCAGATAACTTTTGAGGGACTTCCCGATGTCAAAACGAGGCCTGTGATAGCTCGTTGGAAATCCCTAGATGTCTAGTTTCTGGAAATACTTGATTTTTCTCAAACTGATCCCTAGAAGTCTGTAAAAAAGTGGACTGAGTGAAAAACTCAGGAGGGTCTCATCTGCTGATATGTGAGGCAGAAAGGTAAATTTTGATTGATTTTTGCCTCTTTGGGGGACCAAAACACCTTCTTTTGATCTAAAAATTTGTGAGTAGATGCCCCCAAATTTAATACATTCAAAAAAATGACTTTCATGAGCTGAGAATGCTCCTAGCAAACATGGCAGGGCCTAGAAAAATGTGCAATTAGGGCCAAAAAACACAAAAAACAAAATCATGTCAAAATTTTCTCAATTTTGGTGAGAAAACCCCTTATGGGTTCCTAGAAGCATGCAAGGAAGCTGAAACCAAGATTTCAATCCTAGATATTTCCTTTTCCCTTTTTTTCACCAGGTGCCTCCTTTGGGTAGTTTTGAGTCTTTCTTGAGCAATTTTGAGTTTTCTTCGGGCAAATTGATTCAATTTCTTGTAATGCCCGGTCATCTTCCTTTGCAAACCCAAGTCTTTGTTTGTCTTGTCTAATTTTTCCTTGAAATTCTTGTTGGATGTTTCAAGCCATGATTCTTTATCATTTTTTATTTCTTGAGCAAGAAATTGTGTGAGAGGATATGATTGAGCAAGGGCTGCTTCTTCTTTCCCTTGTTTCTCTAAATCTTTCCTAAGACCCATATTCCTAGGCCTTTTTCTTACTGGCCGCTCTTCTTCCTCAATATCATCAAATTCGCCCATATACTTTTCAAGCTTGACTTGTGCTTTGTATGCTTCCCTTTGATATTTGAATGCCCGGGCCTCATAGATTTCCATTAGCCCGCTCATCTGTCTATTTTGCATTTGTAGAAAGTATATGAGGTCCTTTGACCTTTATAGATTAGTTTTAAGTCCTGGATTTGGGCTTCTCTGTTTTGCAAAAGTAACTCAAGGATTTTGGCTTCATCATCTCCAGCATCACTATCTATTTGTATGATGTCAAACTCTCTTTCTTGTTCATGGCTACTCTCCTATTGTTCAACTTTTTGTTTGCCCTTGCTTTGGATAGACTTCTTTGCTCTTGTTCTCTTTGGAAATTCAACAATACTCTTCTTAGGAAGTTTGCCTTTACTCCTTAGCGCCCAAGTGACATTACTAGTCATTGCTGGAGTGATTTTCTTCTTTCCAGATTTGGTGTTTTTAGCCTTTGGTGCTTTTGAGGAATGAATCATGGCCCCTTGCCTAGGAGAGGCAGCAAGCACATGTTCTTGGTTGTGTTGAGGAGGAGAGATAGGAGGTTTCATCACTAGCATTTGTTCAACTTGATCTTTTACACTACTTCCTCCTTCATCACCTAATTTGATGCACTGTACATTGTTGTCGTGTTCTTCTTCATGGCTGCCTTGTTTACCCTCCTCACTATTTTGAATTTGTTCTAGGCTGCCAACCTTACCATCACTGTATTGAACTTCTTCTTGTGTGCTGCCCTTACCATGCTCATTGTTTTCAAGTTTTTCATATGATATGCTTCCATCATGACTGTCTTCATTGTTATTTTGCATGTTGCCACTATTTTCACTGTTTTCCTTAGACTCTGTGTTTGGGCTGCCACCATGGTCACTACTTTTCTGGGAGGCACTTTTTTCACTGTCTCTACTGCTCTGCTAATTGTCACTTTCCTTATTTCCTTTACTGTCCGTTTGAGGACTGCTTTTTTCCTCATCACTACCTTGCTTAGAATCTTCCCTTTGTTCCTCATCATCACTACTCTGCTACTCTTCAGTTTGTTACTCATCATCACTAGCTATGGGTGGGTTGTCCCCATGCTCATTTTCACTGCTCTGCTTAGGGCTACTTTGTTCTTCATCCTCACTACTTTATTGAGTGCCACTGACTTCCTTATCCTTTGCTGAGCTTTCTTCACTATCACTAGTATACTCATGGTCACTGTTCTGTGGTTTGTCACTTGTTTCATGCTCACTACTTTGCTGAGTATCACTATGTTCCTCATCATCACTAACTTCATGCCTTCTTTCATAAGACTGCTCTTTTTCACTATCAATCATGGGTGATGTTTGCTTTTGAGGGGTATATTGACTAGGCGAAGGGGAGACATAGTGAGTGGAGGGTGAGGAGGACATATGAGATGGGCCATGAGATGAAGAGGTAGTAGTAAAATCCGGATGAGAAATGAAAGTCTCCCAAGAAACTCCTTTCTTTTCAAGCTGGGGAAGGATGATGATTTTGATGAGAGAATGATGGAAAAGAATAGCTTTTTGTTGAGCAGGAGGTCTCTTTTGGACAAGGGAGGACATCTTGTATATGCTTTTGCAGAGGAATAAAGGGAGATTCAGCAGCTGAATCTGAGTGAAATGCATCAGAAGTCTGACATGATATGAATAAACTCGAGAATATCTCCCCTCACATGTGAAATATCTCATGATGGTTTTCATAAGGGGCGCATAACTGTTCAACAGATGAGAAAAGGGGAAAATATCTTTGCATTCATTTTGGTAAGCTTGTTTCAAGAAGGGCTTGTAGTGGTCTAGGTCGAAATAGGCTTGTTTGAACCATTTCTCACCAAGATAGGGAATCTTGGTGGCCCTTGACACTAACCTAGGAGTGAGAACTAAATCAAGGCCTGCTATGTGAACATGTTTTCCTTGCAGCCTCAGGGAAAACAGTTGTGTCAAGGGGGGGTGATTTGTAACCTCCTGGACTTTTTGGCAAAAATCAAGGCACCCTACTTCATGAAAGTTGAAAAGGACTGAAGGGGAATCATCTAACTCTTTAGTTGTAGTAGGCTCAAACCTTTTGTGAAATCCACCCTTGCTAACCCTTTTCTTATTTGGAGGCATTTTGGTTTTGTGCTTTCTTCGTTACACACTCAGCAAACAGGTTTTTAAAATGAAATAGGCCTTTATCCTTCCAAAACACTGTTTTCTCCCTTAAATTTGATTTTCCAAGTGCTCAAAGATCCAAAAAATAAGGTGTAAGGAGATGAAAAATACCTTTTGAAAACTCCTTGTTGTGTTTGAAAAAACCGAAACTTAAGTAAAAATATGGAAACTGGGCAATTTGGAGGTCTCTTGAGAGGTGCCATGCTCCTGTGGACAGGCGCGTAGCACCTGCTCGTTGCTGTGCGTCGGGCCGGGTGCCTTTTGAATGTCGAGCGAGGCAGGTTGGTCGAAGAACACAGGCGCGTCGCGTCGTGTGCAAAAGTCTTCAGAGGGACACTACAGGCGCGTCGCGTCCTGCCATAGGCGCGTTGTGTCTTTAAAAATTTGCAAAATAATTTGTCCAGGGTTCGAAAAACCACTCTCTCCTCTATTAGTTGCACTATAGAATATAAAAAGCTCACTTTGAGAGCTTTTATAGCTCTTTTTAAAATGATTTTGAACGTTTTTTTCCCTCCCTTTGGTGACTTTTTATTTTTGCCTTTATGCTTTTGGAAAAACAAGGTGGGCACTCTTTTTCCTTTTGGAAGAAAAACCCTTATGATGGTTGTGTTAATGTTTGAAGAAAGAGGCTACCTTTCACCAACTGCTTTATATCCTTTAAGCTGCCCTTCTCCAAACCGTGATGTGTTTACCTCTGCTCATTAGTGAAGGAGGTCCTTTCAAAACACTTTCTGGGCACTTTTTGATACTTTTAGGTTTCAACTTTTATGCATCCAAGCTCTGTCTGTCAAGAAAGTTTTGCTCAAAACTGTGACCTTGTCCTTATCATCTGAAAAAGGCTTATATAAACACCACTACTACAGCCTCTCAACACCATTATGTAAATCCTATGTTTATGATGTGAATGAGGTCTTTTATATGTGTTTTCTCTGTTGCTTTGAATAGACCATTAGGGGAAAAATGTCATCTTTTCCACTTGTCACTCTTGAATATCTTCAAACAAACTGTCCTTTTTGCTATGTGACATCTTATCTCTAACCTATGCCTTTATTTCTCCATATCACTTTGAAACTTTAGACCAAAAAAATGTGATTAGATTCATGATGAATGTTCTCTGTTTATCCTTAGGAGGAGGTAATGCAAGATGCAACTACCTAGGTTTATTAAAGCCATTGTGTTCTTTTCCTTTACAGAAAACCTTTAAACAAACTGAGTGCCATCTGCTTATTAATGAAGGAGGCCTTAATACTTAACCTTAGCTTACCTTTAGTCCACTTTTCTTTGAGACATGCCTTTTTATAGAATATTACTATGAAAAACATGAGCAAGTAATGCATTTCCAACTAATAAATGTCTATTGTGCCTGTCTTGGAAATAGCATTTTATTGGTATTGGCCTTTAGCTCTTTTGATGATGAAGTTGTCCTTGAATGTTTTTTAGAGGCTAGGCTAAAGTAGGATAAAAAGGCAGTTGTTCCTTTTACACTTTTCATTTTGATGCCTAGTCTGCTAGAAGCCTTTCACCAAAATATTGTCACTCTTGGTTTTATGAGACTAATTTTGAGAGCTGGCCCATACTTTTGGGAAAAAATTCCATTGTAATTGGCCTAAAACACTGCAAGCAATATTTTTCTAAATTTTTTACTCTTTTGCCCTGATGGAGGTTTTTTGACATTATTGGTGTTTTGACTTACAGGGATGAATTATGTGTGTGCTCTTCTCTCTAAACTATCTATTTCCCTTAGTCCTTAAAATAGTCAACTGTTCTTTTTACTTGGAGTTGTTCCTTGAAATGTTCCCTTGCCCAAAACTGATTTGTGCCATTTATCCTAGCACCCCTGCAGAGATGCATGAAATGACTTTGATCACTGAAAGCCTTTACTGATATAACATGATGATAATGCTTGAAAGTTCGCTTGATCATCTTTCTTCACACATGGAAACTCTTTCTCTTTTCCTGATTTGAACACTTGTGAGCTCTACTTAAAAGAGACAAAGCAAGATTTAGTGGTGTGTGACCTAAGGATAGACCAGGGTATTTTTTGTTGGGTGAGAAGAAAATGATGGCTGACATGATGATGACAAACAGGGTTTTTGGCTTAAAACAGTCTTGCCAAGGAGTTTTCCCTAAAACACCACCACCTAGACCTACAGACTTTGTCACAGCTCTTGAATGGCTTCTTAGGCATGAGTAGGTTATCCCATGACAAGATGATCAGGGATTGAGGGGTAGTCTTTTTTTCAAATGTTGGACAGTGGATTGTATGAAAAACAAGGGATTTTGATGGTTGAGAGACCATCTTATGATAGCTATAGACAGGGAGGCTTTGCTAAATTGTGATAGGTAGGGGAACTAAAGAATATTCTCATCATAGGTTGAAAGGAGGGGTAGGAAGACAAAAATTTGTTTGAGGTGTTTTCTGGATGAAAAATTGACAGATTGAGATTAGCTTCTAGAAAACTCAGCCAAGGAATCTAGTCATCAAAACATGCAAAAATATTGATGACTAACAGTGGCTCCATTTGGGGAGGGCAGCTCCTTTTCAGGAGGTGTCCATAATTGCAGATCTTTGGCTTGTGAAGACCAGTGCCCTATCCATTGGCGCAAATTTCTCTCTTTCTTGATGCTATTTCTGAAAATTTACAGCATGATTAGCGACAACCTCATCTCTACCTACCCAGCTATATTTCCTAGCATTTTTTCTTCTTTGGGTGCACTTGGACTGGAAAACCCTTTAACATGATATAAAAAATAAAAACTACTTAATTCTACACTTATATCCTCCGGGAGTTCAGATTAAATTGATGAACTCCTTTGATTCTCTACCTATGCTAGATCGATTGTCAAGATTAAGTTGTTTGACAGGATTTCATTCACTAAACTAAAACATGAAATTGAAAAATTACCAAATCAGGATTGGATGGTCTGATTTGTCATGTGTTTGTGGCATAAAAGACAAGCTACACACAAATATTATTTTTGCACAAAATGATATTTAGAAAAATCAGGGCTAGGATACATAGTTTGTTTTTCATCCCTGTTTTCCTTTTTGGTTTTGTTTTTTAGCGTGTGGAACCAGTATCTTTTCCTAATCTACTTTCATTGATAAGTCAAGCTTACACAATTTTGAATATCACTTATTTTACTAACTTATCAACAATCAATTTAAAACATGTTCAGTTATGATTAGGCTAGATAACTGAACAAAACATCCTTTGAGCACTAGTAGTGGCATTTAGACTTGGGCACTTTCAGTATGACTATTTTTTGAACATGGGGCTTTTCTGCTATCTTTAAAACTGCCTTCTTTTCAACTTTTCTACTATTTTTGTATTTTCTATTTTTGATTTATTTCTTTAAACAGTGATATGTACAATGAGTGAAAATGTTTTTGAAACTAGAAATCTTGAAAATGGTGAAACTTGAGCATTTTGTCCTCAAAAGGATCTCCCAATGCTCTTGGTCTGGTCAGCTCTTGAAAAGAAAATTTTGGAAAATGTTCCCTTTCAAGCACAACATAAGGGTTCTTGCAAGAGTCTCTGAAAAAATATGTATCTATTTGTTGCTTTTCTCTATACTCTTGATTTCCGCTCCTGCCTTTGTTGTACATCTTTTTTAGGTAATACAGATACTCTTTGTCATTTTTAAAACAGATGATGACATCATCAAGGTACATCATAGTGAAGAAATTCAGTACTGGAAACATGGCCTTCAGGAACATGTCTTTGGTGTCTTGCAGTTTTGCAACCCTAGGTTTGAATTTGGAACTGCTTCCAGTGTATTTGAAAAAATATTTAAGTTGTTTTCTTTGAAGAGGAATTAACTGATGATATCCTGAAACATAACCTTGCAAAGACACATGATTAGAAACTCCTAGTTTCTGTATGGTATAATCTGTTTTAGGAAGGATATAAGTGTTGTTCTAGGGAGGTTTATCTGTGTTCCTGAAATCTACACATATCCTATGTCCATTTGTTTTGTCTTTAATTGTTAATGTTTGATCGAGATTTTTGCATTTCTTTTTGTAAGGGTTACTTCTTGAAATGATGGCAGTGTCATAGTGTTTCAAATTGTTTTCCCGACATGTATTAGTATCTTGAATATTTTTTCATATTCTAGAAGCTCTTAATCTTTGGTGAAATGACAGAATTTCAGTTAGTTCAATTAGCTCAGGTTTTTTAGGACTACTATTATCATATTCCCCTTCATTAAATTTATCAGGCATTTTCCCTGGATTCATAAAAGTAGTTGCAAAAGTTGAAGTTTTACTTGTAGATGTAAAGTCTTGGGATGGTGAAGTATTTAAGTATGGCAAGAACATAAGGCTCCCCTACTCCTGATTTCCAAAGAGGTTTGTATTATGTAAGTCCTTTAGTGCTTTTGTTTTGAAAAAAGTTTCTGGTTGTACTTTTGATGTTTGTCCTTGGTTTGAGCAACTTGCTTGAGGACGTAGAATGATTTTGTTTTCTGATTTATCTCTATTTCTAGAAATTCAAATTCCCACTCTTCAAGACACAAATGTTCAGGGTCATGATAGCTTTGAGTATCCAGCTCATCATAGAGAATCTAGTGTGTCTAATGCGGTGTGCCTAGATCTGTTTAAATTTCTCCTACCTGTTTATCAATGTCTTCATCAGTATGTAAAATGAAGGAATTTAGGTCTAAATGTATGGAATACATAGGGATGTTATCTGGCCTTTCTTGGCTGCTAACCATATATTTCATGTGTGATTCCCGATACAGTATTCTTGTTTGGTTAAACACAAGAATGGTGGTGTAAGACATATCTAATTGAATATTTCCTTGAAGTTTGACCCCCCAAGATCTGGATAAGAGCATTCCGTACTTGGGAGGAATGTCTACTACCACTATGTCCATGACCAGGTGCTTCGCAGGTATTTGTGCCAAACTTACACAAAGATCTTTTATCAGGCCTAGACATTTGACTCTGCTTGAATCAAACGAATATAAGTCTTTATAAGGTTTTGTTATTCCTAGGCCTAATATTTCCATTATTACCTTCAGCATGAGATTGTGAGAGGCCCCAGAATCTAGCATGGCATTATGTAGGATTTGGTCATGTATATTCAGACTAATGTAAAAAGGAAGAGTGGTTCCCTCTTGATATTTTCCTTCTATTTTTGGTCCAAACAACACCTCAGGGGCATCATCAGCTAGGTGTAAAGTATCTGCATCATTTCCTATGTTTAGGACCTTCAGCACTTGAGATTTGTATGAGCTTTGAGAAATAAGTTCAGTGAGAGGCATGGTGATCTTAATTTTGGTTATTTCCCCTTCAAAACTGAAAGGCACTTGTAGTTTAGATATATTTTCTTTAGTCTTCTCAGCCATGACTTTTTCTATATTCTTAATTTGCTGATTTTGATTTGGGGTTTTGTTCAATACAATTTCTTCGGGGACCTTAGTAGAAGTACTAGGATAGTTAGGATCAAGGCTTGCCTGGCTATTTTTGTCTTTGTTTTGGTCAGTTCTCTTAGCCATGATTTTGTTACTATCTATTGTTGTTTTAAGAATGTTATCGGGGGATTTTGTAACAGCAGTGTCTGAGCTAAATTTCTTAGAGTTGTTTTGGTTTTTCTTACTCCTAAGATCATTTTTCCTATGAACTTCCATTATGGCGTTTTGTAATCCTATTTCAGGATCTTTGGGATCCTCATAATTTGTTTCATTTTGGTTTGAGGAGAAGAAAACTTGTTCTTCTTCTGTGAGGAAAACCTCACCCTCGCTATCAGAACCTATCAATTTTAAGTGTTTTTCATCAAGTGGTTCCATATCTCTTTCTACATCATCAACATAGTTTTCATGGAAAGGTGGCCTAATCTGTTGGTCATTTTCCCTTGGTTTGTTTTGAGGCGAGTCTCTTCTAAAGTTTTGCTTCCATTTTATGTTTTGAGGATTTGGTTGGTTGTCCTTAAGCAGTGTTTTTTCATTTAGATTCATTCTTACCCACATTCTCTCCGTGGTTTTAACCAGGTTGTCTATTCTAGGATCTGAGGAGGAAATTGAAGGCATGACCTCATCTCAGTATGTGACTTTCTTTTCTAACCTTATCCTAACTCTCTTCTCAGCTAGGTTGGCTTCAGCACTAACAGATACTTTTTTCATTTCTTCTAAAGTTGCGGGGTCTCTTTCTCTTAGTTGGTATGTCATATCTGGATCAAAACCTTCAGGAAATTTGCTAATGCTGAGCCAAGTGGAGGTTTCATGTGAGGCCGGAGGGCATTATAAACACTGTTGAACCTAGTGCAATAGTCCTGAACACTTTCCCCCATATTCCTTTTAAGATTTTTATATTCAAAAATGATTTGGATGGGTTTTTTCCTGATTTCCCACCTGTTTATGAAAGTTTGGTAAAGTGTTGGGAGATCATGTATACTGTTAGGAGCTAAGTTTTTAAACCATTTCTTGGGTTCTCCACCTAGGCTTTGGGCGAACATTCTCATCTTTATGGTTTCATCTTCTAATTCCATATAGTCAAAAGCATCATTTATTCTATCCACATGTTGTTGAGCAGTAGTAGCCTCAGCTCCGATGAAGTGTGGGATTCGGGATTGGTAATCATTCTGCAAAGGTACCAAAGGCAATGGTAACACTAAGGGCGCATACCAAGCTGCCATGATGGGAGTTGATGGTAGATTTACAGTATGAGGATTTGTAGTATGGGATGAGGTGATTTGCACAGTGGTGGTCTAAATGGGTGTGGTGGAGGTACTTGGAATTGTAGACTGATTCTGAGAATATTTGGGGTGATAAGAGCCGAAGTGGTGGAGAAGCTGAAAATCAAGAGGTGTAGTGGGTGAGGCTTCTCTGCTAGGACTCTGTTGCAAATCTAAGGGCTCAAGATCATCAAGGTTGATTTTACTTTGCGACTTGCTTCTAATAAAATTTCTTTTGCTGAACTCAAGTCAAACTGGGAATCTTGCAAGGATGTAAGATGTTCAAGTACAGAGCTTGCTTTATGGATGGTCCTATCGGTAGCTGTCAACATTCCCCCCCTTTAATCCAAAGGGATGTTAGTGAGTCCAAGCATCGATCTGAACTTTTCAAACTTTTCTCTTCCAAGTGCTTTGGTGAAGATATCAGTGGTTTGCTCATTTGTGGAACAATGATGTAGATGGATGGTTTTGGCCTGAACATGATGTCGAAGTAGATGGTATTTTTTATTGATGTGCTTTGTTCGATCATGGAACTTTGGGTTCTTGGCCAACTTTATTGCAGAATTGTTGTCGATCATGAGTGGTGTGGAATACATTTTTTTCATTTGCAAATCTTCTAGGATTTTCCTGAGCCACACAATTTCCTTTGTTGCTTCAAGCTAACCTTCACATATTCACCTTGTTGAATGCTGGCAGTACAGTGATCTCCATGAGACATCTCTTGATCCAAGACTCATGGTGTAACCTGTAGTAGACACCCCTGTTTCTTTGTCTCCATCAAAGTCTGAATCAGAGTATCCTAGGAAGCTGAAGTCGCCTACCTGTGTATATTTGAGTCCAAAGTCTTGAGTCCCCTTCAAGTACCTTAACACTCTTTTTGCAGCAGACCAATGCCCTTCACAAGGTTTTTGCATAAACCCTGAGAGGATTCCAACAACAAATGAAATGTCAGGTCTGGTGGTGGTCAGGTAGATAAGACTTCCTATAAGTTGTCTATACTTAGTTGCATGCTTGAATTCATTCCCTTCAATGGATGTGAGCTTCAAGTTTTGTTCCATTGGAGTGGTTAAGGGATTGCATTCATCCATGCCAAACTTGTGCAAAAGATCTCTAATGTACTTCTTTTGAGAAAGAAATATAAATTTAGGATGTTGAATTATTTCAATACCCAGATAGTAATGAACATAACCCAAATCAGTCATTTCAAAACCTTTCTTTAATTCTTTCTTCATGGATGCAATATAACTCTCATTGTTCCCTATCATCAAAAGATTATCTACATACACCACAAGATATACAACTATTTTTCCAACTTTCTTAACAAACAAAGTTGCTTCATCAAGATCAAACTGTTTGAAGTCAAGTTTCAGAAGATGCTCAGTTAATTTCTCATACCAGGCTCGGGGGGCTTGCTTGAGGCCATACAAAGATTTTATAAGCTTGCAAACTTTCTGTTCTTGGCCCTTTACAAAAAATCCTTCTCGATGGGACATAAAAACTTTCTCTTTTAGATCTCCATTCAAAAAGGCAGTTTTTACATCCATCTAATGGACTTTCCATCCATTCTGATCTGCTAGGGAAAAGAGAGTCCGGATGGTGGTCCATTTTGTTGTGGGGGAAAATTTTTCTTCATAATCGATTCCTTATTTTTATGCAAAACCATTTTCCATAAGCCTGGCCTTGTGCTTTTCAAGTGAGCCATCTGCTTTATACTTGTTCTTTTAGACCCACTTACAACCAATTGGTTTTGTTCCCAAAGGCGGATCAACCAACTTCCAAGTGCCATTCTTTATCAAGGCATCATACTCCTTTTGCAGCGCTTCCTTCCATTCATCATGGGAAGCGGCTTCTTTGAAGGAAGTTGGTTCATGTCTGTAGACAAACTCAATTCACAGTTATAAGCAATATCCATATCAACAGGAGAATCAGAATTATCTACGTCACCTTCGTTTTGTTTAGTGGAACTTCTTGTTCCTGTTTTTCCAACCTCATTAGGATGAACATTCTCTAGTGTCTTTGTCAGCCATTTGGGAGGATCTTTCTGAGATGGCCCAGGCTGCTCATTTGACTGAGTTGGGATTGATTCAAGATTCAATCTCCCAATACTATCAATCACATCATTCAATGTGTCATCCATGGTTGTTTATTCATGTGGGGGAGAGAGTGCTTCAGGAAATGATTCCACAGTTTGATTCAATATAGGAATCCCCCCTTCAAGATGTGGAATCTGATTATCAAATTCTTGGAAATACTTTGCTTGTGTGAATCTATCCAGGCGATCAAGTTGCCGCTCAACAACCTTGTCACTCTTAGAAGATTCAAGGAATATGACATCTCTTGCTATTACAAACTTCTTATTGGCTTCATCATAGAGACGATATCCTTTGGAGGTATTGGAGTACCCCAAGAAGATACATTTTTTACTTCTAGCACCAAGTTTATTCCTTTGTCCCTTGGGTATCAAGGCATAACAGGTGGACCCAAAGACCCTGAAATGCTTTACCGAAGGAATGTGGCCATGCCACATTTCAAAAGGAGTTTTGTTTCTAATTGAACTTGAAGGACACCTATTCTTTATGTAAACAACACATAGAACTGCATCAGCCCAAAACATCAATTTTACATTCTTGAAAAATAACATGGAGCAAACCATATTTAAAATAGTTTTGTTCATTCTTTTAGCTACACCATTATGTTGGGGATTATACGGCACAATTGTTTGATGTTTGATCCCATGTTGACAAAGATAATTTTCAAATTTGTTTGAAGTGTATTATTTTCCATTATCAGTACGTAGAGAGCCAATATGAGTTTGTGCATCATTTTCAATCCATGCATGAAAATTATTGAATGTTTGAAAATCATCAGACTTGTTCTTCAATAAGTAAATCCAACACATTCTGGTGTAGTCATCAATAAATCTCATCATATATTTATTTCCATTTGCAGAAGCAACAGGCATAGGGCAACATAAATTTGAATGAATAGCTCAAGTTTTCTATGTGCTCTGGAGTGTGAATCATGAAATGGCCGATTGCTATGCTTTCCTAGAATACAAGCATCACATTCCTTAGGTTTCCTAGGAATTGTAGGCAGTCCATTAACACCATTTTCTTCAATAAACGAAGGCTTTCATATTTTAAGTGTCCAAATCTAGCATGCCATAAAAGACTTGATGGGAATGTACCTTCATCATGATGTGAACTAAATGCAAATTTTTGAGCATGAGCAGATGAATATTTCAGCTTCAAGAGTCTTCCTTCTTCTATTCCCTCCATGACAAGTGAGTGATCTTATGATTTTCTAACCTCTGCCTTGCCATAAAACAAGTGAACGGAGTGTCCTTGCTGGCGGATTTGGACCAGGGACAGCAAGTTTCTCCTCAACTCAGGGAGGTATAGAACCTTATGTAGAATATGATCTAGAAGACTAGGAAACTTAAGCCTAATTGTGCCAAGCCCTGATGGCTTGAGTTTGGATTTATATGCGAAATATACTGCTCCATCAACTTTGTCAGTAAATTCTTCAAAAAAATCTTTTCTAAATGTCATGTGACATGTTGCTCCTGAATCTAGCAACCAATCATCTCTCCATGAAGTAAATGAAACATCAAACAAGTCTTCAGTTGCTCCATTGTTACAATGTGCTAGAACATAATGAGCGGATTCAGGTGCTTTACCTTTGTCTTTGTCATTATTTTTACCTTTGTCTTGATTTCTTTGCTGCTTAATTTTATCCCAAGGTGTCTTGCATTTGGATGCATCATGCCCGTATTTATTGCAACGTATGCAATGAAGATCAGATTTTTTAGATTGTCTGCTCCCCCTTTCTCTGAATTTTCTTCTTCCTCTTCCTCTTCAGCCACCTCTTCCTCTAGAAGGATCTGGAGCATGACTCCTTTCTCTATGTGCAAAGTAGGCAGCCTCTTCGGAAGACAAGGGACTTTCATCTTCCCAAAAGTCATAACTATCACCCTCTCTAAGCTTTGACTTTGAAATCTGGACTGTCAACAGTAGCTAAGTTACCAGTTTAAGAATTTTGCCACAAAAATCTTTTCTGGGTCATCAACTATGATAGGGGGATTCGGGTCCGGGTGAGATCTGGTATTAATTATTCGTGAAGCCAGATTTCAAATTCAAAGCTTAGAGAGGGTGATAGGTATGATTGTTTTTTTGGATGGTTGTCCTCTCTAGGAGTTTCGCGAATGCGAGTAAGGTAAAAATTGAATGAAGGCTAGTGGAGTCACCAGGTGGATGTTCTTGAGGTTTATGGTCCACCACCAATACTGACCAAGATGTTTTTTAAGGAAAATTAATTTCTAGAAAACTTTTATGTGAAAACTTGTAAGAATGACTTAAAACTCAGTTCAACAATTTGCTAGATTGTTGAGAAAGCTATAGTTCTATTCTTTTAGGCTATTCTGTTGATTTCTTATGTTTAGATGAATATTTTTGAATCCTTAAGTTGTACTTAGTTTGTCACTGATTTCAGAGGCTGCATCATGATCTTTGTGTTTTTGGAAAGGTAAGTCAACAGGATAGTATGATTTATGAAATTTTTTTTGGTTTTTTGTTGGAGTATTAGGCCTACTGGAGGCTAGTGGAGTCTCTAGGTGGATGTTTTTTGAGGTTTATGCTCCACCACCAATACTGAACAAGATGTTTTTTTAAGGAAAATTCTTTTCTAGAAAACTTTTATGTGAAAACTTGTAAGAATGACTTAAGACTCAGCTTAACAGTTTGCTAGATTGTTGAGAAAGCTATAGTTCTATTCTTTTAGGCTATTCTGTTGATTTCCTATGTTTAGATGAAGATTTTTGAATCCTAAGTTATACTTAGTTTTTCACTGATTTCAGAGGCTGTATCACAATCTTTGTGTTTTTTGGAAAGGTAATTCAACAGGATATTATGTTTATGAAATTTTCTGGTTTTTAGTGGAGTATTAGGCCTACTAGAGGCTAGTGGAGTCGCCAGGTGGATGTTTTGTTGTTTTTAGAGATAATTTTTATGGTCCACCACCAATAACTAATAAAAAACCAATCTAAGGATGTTTTTTGGGTTTTCTGAGTTTTTGTATGTAGCCCTAAGCTTTGTAAGAGTGTCCTATAACTAAATCATCATTTTGCTAAGATGGTGAAACAATAAGAGTTTACTCTAAATGATTTTATAGGCTGTTTGTCTGATTTTAATTTTGTAGGACTAATGAGTCTACAAGAGTTTTCTAGACTGTTATGCACTTAGTATGTCACACCGTGATCGCCATTATGTTAGGCTCTCGTGATTTGGCAGATTGGCAAGCCAAATGACAAGGTAACATCAAACCAAGCTTTGGAGCCCTAGGACCTAACCTTCGTGGACTCAGAGAGGGCTCTCTCTATTATGCAAAGGATGTAAATTTGTTTGCTTCTGTATATTGGATTTTAGGCTAGTTGTTAAGTATGTTTTCATTTGTTTTAGGTTTTTGAGGGGAACAGATCAAAGGATAAATAGATCAAAAGTTCGTTAGATCAACTAAGCTATGGGGTCGAAAGGTCGAGACTGTCTCAATGATGGACAAGGTATTACTGCAGGGTCGATTTGGTCAAGATAAATGGATTCTTTAGGTGAAAGTGAAATGAGATGGACATTAATTTTATGAAAGACAAAGATATTTTAAGCATAAATAGTTAAACAACAAGCTTTCATGAGTTATTCTGACCATTAATCTCTATGAACGAAACTCAAACTGATAGATGCAGAAAATAAACAATCCAGTGATACATAGAATTATAAGACCCTCTAACTTTGGAAAATCACCTTCAGACTTTTGGGAAAACAAATAAGATAAACAAACAATTCAATATATGAAGAGGGAACTCCTAAACATCATATCATGAGCTATCGGGAAATTTTAAATAAGACTCCAAAGCATGGACAAAGGGCAAGATCGAAACAAGACCTCTTTGACTTAACTAAACAACCAATAATTCAGAGAGAGATTTCAGAAATGGAGTTTTGATTAGCTATGAGTAAGCAGAGCATACCGTGAATCATACTAGACAGCATACATAATAACCATTAATGAAACTGAAAACAAGTTCTTAGGGTACCAAAGAGCGAGTAAGAATTCTTTGACATAACCAAGAAATATGAAGAACATTTAAGCTGTAATGAATCAGGAAATTTGAGGTGCCTCCATGGGCATATCTCAAACTTATTCTTTACTGAACTACAACAAGTAAGAAGCATGAAAACATGAATGATAAACTAAGAAAACATAACAGATAAGGAACACAATACCATTCACCAAGCCATGGAATCCTACATACAATCCTCCTCCACCATCAAAGTCAAGCAAGAGATCATCCACTTCATAAGACAAGTATTTCTTCAAAGCTCATAATGTTATGTATTATCTCTCTATAACATCAATTTTAGCCTCAGGTTACAATGAATCCTCTTGGATAATATAGGCCAAAGAGGAAGAAACCCTCCTAGAGCAACTAGAAGTCCATTGGCCTAATACAAATATCTGATTTTGTCCTTGAGGCTTTGCAAAGCCCAAGGCACAAAATATCTTCAAAAATATCTATTTAAGCTTAAAATAGAAATAAAATTGACTTTTAATCTCTGATATAGGGTTAAAAATAGCTTAACACACATTTGGATGGCCACCTTTAGAAAACTTCCTTTTCAGCCAAAATGCAACAGGAGTGTAGCGTGAGAAGAAAGCGTGTTTTGCAGACAACTTTTGAGGGACTCCTCGATGTCGAAATGAGGCCTGTGATGGCTCGTTGGAAATCGCTGGATGTCTAGTTTCTAGAACTACTTTATTTTTCTCAAACTGATCTCTAGAAGTCTGTCAAAAATTGGACTGCATGAAAAAATCCAGGAGGGTCTCACCTGTTGATATTTGAGGCAAAAGGTGAATTTTGACTATTTTTTGCCTCTTTGGGCGGCCAAAATACCTTCTTTTGATCTGAAAATTTGTGACTAGATGCCCCCAAATCTAATACATCCAAAAAAATAACTTTCATGAGCTGAGGATGCTCCTATCAAGCATGGCAGTGCCTAGAAAAATGTGCAATTAGGCCTAAAAATCACAAAAAACAAAATCATGTCCAAAATTGCTCAATTTTGGTGAGAAAACCCCTTATGGGTTTTTAGAAACATGCAAGGAAGATGAAGCCAATATTCCAAGCCTAGATATGTATTTTTCCCCTTTTTTCACCAAGCGCCTCCTTTGGGCAGTTTTGAGCTTTTCTTGGGCAATTTTGAGTTTTCTTCGAGAAAATTGATTCAATTTCTTGTAATGCCCGGTCATCTTCCTTTGAAAACCCAAGTCTTTGTTTACCTTGTCTAATTTTTCCTCCAGATTCTTGTTGTCTCTTTCAAGCCATGATTCTTTATCATTTTCTATTTCTTGAGCAAGCAATTGTGTGAGAGGATATGATCGATCAAGGGTTGCTTCTTCTTCCCTCTGTTTCTCCAAATCTTTCCTAAGACCCATAGTCCTAGGCCTTTTTCTTACTGGCTGCTCTTCTTCCTCAATATCATCAAATTCTCCCATATACTCTTTAAGCTTGACTTGTGCTTTGTATTCTTCCCTTTGGTATTTGAATGCCCGGGACTCATAGATTTCCATTAGCCCACTCATCTGTCTATTTTTCATTTGTAGAAAGTGTATGAGGTCATTCGACCTTTCTAGATCAGTTTCTACGTCTTGGATTTGGGCTTCTCTATTTTGCAAAAGTGACTCAAGGATTCTAGCTTCATCATCTCCAGCATCACTGTCTATTTGTATGATGTCAAACTCTCTTTCTTGTTCATGGATACTCTCCTGTTGTTCAACTTTTTCTTTGCCCTTGCTTTGGATAGACTTCTTTTCTCTTGTTCTCTTTGACACTTCAAATGATATGCCTCTTGGGAAACTTGCCTCTACTTCAGAGTGCTCTAGTAACATTGGTAGTTACAGCTTGAATAGTCTTCTTCTTTGTAGATTTAGTGGTCTTAGGCTTTACCACTTTTGGAGAAATAGTCATGGCCCCTTGCCTAGGAGAGGCAGCTAGCACATGTTCTTGATTGTGTTGAGGAGAAGAGAGAGGAGGTTCCATCACTAGTATTTGTTCAACTTGATCTTTTACACTTCTTCTTTCTTCATTACCTAATTTTCTACATTGTTCAATGTTTTCATGTTCTTCTTTAGGGCTTCCTTGTTCACTATTTTCCTTACTATTTTGGGCTTGATTTTCATCATTATTTTGCTGACTGCCACTGTCTTCATTAGCTCCACTGTCTTGGACCTCTTTATGTATGTTACCCTTATCTTGATTGTTTTCCTCACTTACCTTTGTGGGTGGGCTGCCATTATCTTCATTGTCTTCCTTAGACTCTGTGTGTGAGCTGCCACCATGGTCACTAGTTTGCTGGGAGGCGCTTTTTTCACTATCCCTTTGATTGGTTTCATGACTTTGTTGAGGACTTTTGTGTTCCTCATCATTACTACTTGCTTGAGGATTGTCACTATGCTTATTGCCTCTTTGATTTCTTTCATGCTAACTGTCACTTTGTTTCTCATCACTTCTTTGAACCTCTTCCCTTTTTTCCTCATCATCACTACCTTGTTGCTCTTCAGTTTGTTCTTCATCCTCATTAGTTGTATGTGGGTTTTCCCCATGCTCATGTTTACTGGCTTGCTTAGGGCTGCTTTGTTCTTCATCCTCACTACTTTTTTGAGTGCCACTGACCTTCTTATGCTGT